>OMLP01046132.1:0-48111 GCA_900302685.1 Spondyliosoma cantharus
ATGTGATGAACGTACAGAACAGAGAGGAGATAGGGAAAAGGAAAGGCGCTGGAGGGTAACAGGTGACTGCTGAGCTGAGCATAAAGAGACACACACCCTCCGTGGATGCTGTTGTTCGCAAGCTCATGGCTAAAACATAACAACGTTAGCCTTAGCTAGCTTGGTAGCTTGGAGGTAGATGGGCACGTTTCAATAATCCGGATTCATTCAGCTAATCTAAGCTCCACCTGCACCTCACGTCTTTGCCCCATTTTTGGATTAGTCTGGAGTTTGGCGGAGTCAGGCCCTGGTGACAGCCGGGGGCCATCCATGTTGACCTTCACAATGGCTCTTTAGAAACCTATTGATGTGACTATGTCCATGTTTTATACAGCCTATGGTCTCACTTCACTTGCCACTGGTTAACTAGCTCGCCATGATGGACAAGAAAAGACGGGTGCTCTATTTTAGCTTTGATTTATTTAGCTTTGGTCTTTGAGGAGAGGATTTTCCCAAATCAGTACATGATCTGGGAACTTTAAAGCTAACAGGCTGAGACCAGTGTTAGCTTCTCCACCAACTCAAGGAGAATTTCGACCATAATATTTCAGAGTTCATGCAGTTACTTTGAATTTTGTACAGGGCCATCCTGTGTTCAGAAATTCCTTTAATCATTATCCTACAATAAGATTAAGAAATATGTAGAGAGGAGGTTATGTAATGAGATTATAACGGGTGTTACAAGTAAAGATTAAGATCAGTGTTTAACGCTTACAGTCACAACCCTGAGTGTACAGTAAACTATTCTACTTATCAGTAGCATATTAATGAGGCCCGGTGGGGGTATTATGGAGGTATTACTATAACTGTGTGTGTGAGAGGTGTACACTATGAAGGGCTGCTGCAGCACAGGACCTGGTCTGAGGGATGTGGACAAATGTTTTTGACATATAGTTTCTCAGGTATCAGTGACAAAATTTCATCATCATTTTAAGTACAAGATTTAAGGATGCACATTTCTTTCCAATAACAGATATATATAAAATTCTACGTTGATTCTGGGAGCTTTGGTTCGGGCAACAGATGCCATACCGTGATCGTGATTCTGTGCTGCTCTGCTATTCAGGCCGCACACACCGACTACACCGATGCCGACTCATCTATGGCATGCTGCGTGATCTGAGTTCCGTTATCTGCCCCTCTCTAACGAGACCTCGGCAGGTTAGCAGTGCAGACACGATTTTTACAAGTTTTTTCCGTGTATCTGCAGACTCCTGTCACACAATGAAACATACTGTCTGGCAAATCAGTGTGAATCACCAGAAAGAAATTCAGCTGATTTAAAGATGTCGAGCTCGTAGTTTGACATGTCTTGCAGAAGTTTCGCTAGAAAGACAGACAGTCTTGTGAATGTATGGCCCTCTGGTGCAGCTGGAGCTGAGCACGCTCAAAATCTTGGACATGACGGTGAACTTCAGAAAGAGCCTTCCATCAGTGCTCTCAGCGACACTTTGCTGTGGAAACCTTCAGGTTTTTGGGATTCACAGTCTCACAGGATCTAAAATGTGCATCCAACATCATCATCCAATCCATCATCAAGAAGGGCCCAGCAGAGGATGTACGTCCTGCGCCAGCTCAGGAAGTTCAACCTGCCTCAGGAGCTTCTGATCCAGTTCTACCCTGTAATAATCCAGCCTGTGTGCATCCATCAATGTCTGGTTTGGATCGACCACCGAACAAGACTGGCAGAAGACAGCAACGAAAAACAGGACTGCAGCAAAAAATAATTGGTGCCAGCCTGCCCTCCATTCTGGGACTTATATGCGTGCTTATGTCCATCAAACCTCAATTCAGATCCATCACACGCTGGAAACAACCCGTTTCTACTTCCTTTCTCTGGACCACGGAGCTCTATATGCCAAACAACCAGGCATAAGATGTCTGCATGCTGCACGCACTGTAAATAGACATGCTGTACATAATCACTCACTGCCAATATATATCCATTCAATACTCCTTGTATTTCCCCTTATGCTTGTAATCTTGTCTATTCTTAACCTTTATTTGTTCAGCGTTGTTGTCCTTGTTCTGAGCTGTTGCAGTTGTTCCTTGTACACATATTTGGCCAAAAAAAACAAAAAACAGCTGATTCAGATCTGATTCTGATGTCTGTGCAGTAAATGTGAACCTGGAGCCAGCAGCTGGTTAGCTTAACTTCGCGTAGAGCCTGAAACCAGGAGGAACGCAACAAGCCTGACAGCTCTATCTGAGAAGAATCCAACTACAAGCTCCTCTAAAGCTCACAATTTATTAGGTTATATCACGTTTGTATAATCTGCACAAATTACATAAAAAACAGAGTTTGCTGTTTGCCTTAAAACTGCTCCAAGAAAATATACCTGTGTACAACCCCCTGTAAAAAAAAAAAAAAAGCAAATGGGGTTTGTTTTTTAATGCATGTGAGAGTTTGTTACTTTGCATAGTTACTTGTGGTATACACAAGAGTGCAACTCCAGTATGTGGAGCACATCATAGTGTCAGATTACTTTATTTTACCTTTCAAGCATCTTGAGACATCCGGCGAACCAAACCTATGTTAAGAAAAGTATAGTTGTGAGGATATAACTCAGACAGCCACATAAATAATGGCTATAACCTTCCCTTAGGGCTTACTTCAAACTCCTTCAAAGAAGATAGGCGAGTGTTTCAAGGTCGAAATGAAACATCTAATAAAATAAGCCTGCATCCTTCACTAACATTTAGAATATTTTACATCAAAAGGTGTGGGAAGCAGAAGTCTTGAGAAAGGGAGTGCTTTGCTCGAGAAGAGAACCGGCTTATAGGATATAAGGGACACCGGGTTCATTTTCAGCCATTCATCTGTCCGATATTTTGATGCACAGCTGCAACATATGTGCCGGTCTCACCATCAGCAGACTTATCATGCATCTAATGCACTCTGCACTAGTGCCTCAGTGCTCACTCCAGCCATTCCCTTCTAAAATGTCACTGAACCCCCAGAGAAGCAACAGAAAGGGTAACACAGACCATCTGTTTATTTAAGACCATTCTGTCAGATGTTATCCGACCAATTTCTGTTGGGAGCGAAAACAGGAACAAGAGTTAATTAAAAGAATAACATAAAGAATACTAAAGGAAAAGGCCAACAAAAAGACTAAAGGCTGCAAAAATGAATGTCAGCATTTACTCAGGGCTGCTGGCTGTCAAAATCAGAATCAGATCAAATGTGCATTATTTCTAAAAAAAACAAACAAAACAAAAGTGTATCCTTGTGTCTCTGGTACAGCCCCTCTGGTAGTGCACCGTCTGCCTGTCTGTGGAGTATGTGTCCCATTTCTGTCACAGAGTTTTCTTGCTGAGTGCTGACAATGCTCACTTGCTGCTCTGAATACGAAAATGGTGAAGTTTTAGGAAGCGTGATGAGACGTGGTGTGTCAGGTGTGTGTTGGAGAACAAGCACGAGTCAGAGAAGCTTCTGTTGCAACAAAAAAAAACAACAGCGAAAACAGCAACAGCATATCCACTATTTGGAGTATACAGAATCATTTAAGAACTATCTTAGAAATATACCATCACAATTTTTAAAAGAAGACATTTTTTTTTTTTCCTCTGACGTCACACTCAGGGTGGGAAGCTTGAATGCTGAGGGGACATTGTGCTGCTGTGTACCGGGTTGCAAGTTGTGTAAAACATAGGGGAAAAAATCATTGTCAATTGCCCACTCGCCAGTTGATCAGACGATCAAGAGTGACAATCTGGAGCCACAAAGGGCATTTTTCAGGATAAAACAACAATATCTGATAGCTAACGTTAGCATCCAACCAATTCCTAGCTTTCATTACTGTTTCGTTACACCCAGTGTGTTTCATATCCAGGCTTAAATAAATGTGTCCTAGAATTGATTTACCCCTTTGGCATCATATCATGTGACACAATCGAACAGAAATGTTAGCTAAGGAGTGAATGCTAATGTTAGTTGTTGTCTAACAGAAGCTAACAGTCTGTCAAATAAGTAGTTTCACCGTCATATACGGCCCGATGTCCCTCCAGACTTTCATCACCCATTGTCTTTCTGTTACAATCAGGAAGCTGTTAAATCATAAAAATGGGTCAGATTTCCTACGTTTAGACAACTTCAAACTCGGAAAGCAGCACTATGACATTGAGCTTCCCACCCTGACTGTGATCTCAGAGGAAAATGGCCGCTGTGTAAAAGTGGTCAGAATATGGGGCTATAGGCCAAGAGCAGGTCAGCTTAGTTTAGCGTAAAGGCTGGAAAAGGCCAGCATGCTTCTGTTGTAGCACTTTATATTTCATAATATATCAGCTTGTTTAATCCCCCTAAAATCTTAAATGTGAAAAGGACAGATATCAGAGCTTGCCCATCTACTCTTATAAACGCAATCAAAATCGAAAGAGTGAGTTGACGTGTAACGATCTTCAAAACAGATCCGGTGCATGCAGAGATGCCCCACGTACCTTGGTTACATCTCCTACCTTTTTTTTTTCCGCAACGTTTTATTACATGTTCTTTCTGTCTGTTTAACACTTGCCAAGGCCATGAGCTGTGATGAGGCACCACTTCACCTCCAACAACTCTTCCCACAGTGCTGCTCCACATGTAGCTGGACCGAAGCCCTAACTCAGCCAGCGCAGAGGAAACTCATTAAAAAACACACTTCAAAAATGGTTTCCACCTGGCGGCTCTTTTTTATCTGCAACATTTTCTCCATTTTTCTCCATTTGCATTTTTCTCAGCGGTGGATTATTTACAGTGCAGCCTCGGTATTTATCACCTGTGGCAGCGAGTGCGGTGAACAGCAGAGACACGAGGATGTCTGAAGCATCTCGACATTTCTGAAAAGCGCGTCTCGTTCATTATACCCTGAGCTGACCTTCGCTGGATGTGGACTCACTGCTGAGCTTCTCAGTGGTCAGAGAGACACCTGCGCTCCTTCTCAGACTTTTATCACAGTTTGTGATAGTGTGTGGCGGCGTGTTTCCACATCACGCTGGATTTACTGGAACATACTTAAAGTGGCTGTACGCAACAAGAAATAAATTCATGAACTGGTGTTTTTGGGGTGTGGGTAAGAGGATAGCAAAAGAAATGTCTGAAGAGCAATTTGTCGCACTCAAAGTTTTAATCAGGCAAATGTGGAAGTACGGCGGATGAAAACATGGTCGGATGCGGCCTCTGCCTCCTTCTGCTGCACCTTGGAAGATCGTCTGTTTACACTATCATCTGGAAAAGAAAAGACGCAAGTAGTGATTAAACATCACATGTGACTTTAAATATGTTGTTCTATGTTGATGACATAGTACTTATTATTATTTAGAGCTTATTCTGAAGCTTATAGATATATATATCCCTGATACTAACTGAGTTAATCCAATCGATGTAGGCAGAGACACGGGTGAAGACGGTGGGCTTCTTGGGAGTTTCACATCCCCAAGCAGACACAAAGCTTGCGATCCCATGGACGTAGTATTTCCCATTAACAAGGCAGTTTAGAGGGCCCCCAGAGTCACCCTGAGAGGAGATTCAATAGAGCATCTTCAGTATTACAGACATAACGATTCTGGGGTAGATATAAAAAAAAAAGAACAAATAGCACACAGTAGAGTTTGTGGAGTCTTAATTACTCCAGCATTCATTAACCTGACGTGCAAGATGCCATCAGTGCCGTTCTTTGCTCTTGTTTCAGGGAAATACACTCTCCAGTTCTCCTATAACAGATTCTACAGCGGAATCTACTCAAACCTCTTCATCTTCACAAAGTTACTTGCTTTCCACCTAAAGAGAAAAATAAATGGTTGTTTCTCTCGCTGGTCGTCGCACCCAAACCGTGCTTGTACATAGCACATAGCTTGAACAGAATGTACAGAATAATGTTACGACTTCAAAAGTACACAAAAAAAAGGTTACGTTACAGTGTGGGCAGCTTTTCTAAACTTCTGATCATGCTGCAGGAGACTCACGTTGCATCCAGCGTCAGCACCGCCACCACCACACACCATGGTGGTCTTGACAGTGCCACCCCACCAGTCACTGCTGGAGCAGACCTCGTGGTCAACCACAGGAAGGACGGCCTGCTTCAACTGGCTGGAGAGGAAGCCACCAGCTAGACAAGGTGGAATAAGAAAGGTAAGATACATTGAGCTTGACAGAGAAGACCAAGCCACGGCGCTTCACCAACGGGTGTCCACTGGGATCATGAAATCAACTCACTGGAAGTAACTCCCCATCCAGTGACGTAGCAGAGGTTGTTGTGGGGCAGGATCTGGCCAGAGGGAGGCAGAGCGCCCAGCTGGACGTGGGAGTTCAGAGTGGCATCAGAGGCCAAACGCAGCAGGGCGATGTCGTACCTGAGGTGGAGATCCATGTATCAAACAGGAGGAACCAAAACAACTTAAGATACTTCTATCTGTGAGTTGGATAAACCACCACTTCCCCAAGGCAGCTCAGAACATACAGGTTTAATACCTAAATACCTGAAAGTTTTCTTTCCTTATTCACTTTGGACTTTGGAAACAACATATCGCAAAAGTGGCAACAGAGTGAAGACCGTGATTTCCATATTTTGAGTTTAAACGGGAAGATCAGCATCGCTTTAAAAATCAGCAGAAAACGTGGGTTGAAGATGCTTCAAAATATATGAATATATCAAGAGATGTATTCCTCACCCATCAGCCAACTTCTTCCACTGAGGATGGATGTGAACTGCAGTGACGCCGATGATCTGCTCTCTGCTGCTAGAGATGCTGAGGTCGTGCTCACCGAGAACAACGCGGTAATCCAAGGGGCTGAAGCAGAGACAAACATGAGATTAGTAATCAATGATGTTGATGTAGCTGTGAGTCAAACGACTCATTGTCAGTGTAGCCTCAGGTGATTCTTATTACAGTAAACTGATGTTAAAAGAAAAGACCATAACATACCATTAAATGACTTGTTTATGCTTTGATGTCTTTGTCTGCCGTTCAATTCAAATAAATAAATCTCCTTGCTATGTGACAGTTATGAGTGAGGCTGCCAGAGATTTCCTCAGTGTTGATATTCAGAAACACTGAATTAATACCATGATATTGTGACAGGAGTGGGCTAAGGATATCCCAGTCAAAATACTAAAAAATGCTCAAGAAGGGTCACGTGATAATTGGATCTCACAAATTCCTCTTGCCAGGCTTCAAGTGAGAGAAGCACATGTTTAGAACAACAATGGCGGCTCTTCAGGAGGTTAGCATAGATGCTGCTAGAGCATCTGTTTTTATCAGAGCTGTACTGTACTTCTTCATTGAAAGAAGAGAAAAGAATGACCTTTCTCAATGTAAAAGATGTTTTCCAACACACAAAAAAGAAGCCAGAGTTGATGATTGTATTACTCTTCCACACAGTGAGCAGCTGTCATCACCCAGCCTCTCGCAATCAGGGTTCCTCCGCATATGTGAAAAACATAGTCCAACAGCGTGTGCTGAAGAGAGACCTAAGGGGGCACAGACCAGATTACTAATGATGTGACTGATTACACTACATTAAGGAATCTGATACAAGACAGTCTTCAGACATTTCATTTTCTATTGGAACATGTATTGGAGCATGTATTTTTGGATTTTGTGTTAAAGTAGATTACCTGCCAGGGCCACGAGTTGGGTCTGGCCACGTCACCTCCCACAACCCTTTCCGAGCTGTCTTCCAGGTACCTGGGCTGGGGCACCGGCTCAGCCAGCACTGGTTGAAAACACAACGTAACTAAAAACACAACTTCTTGGGGAAACATACACTCATTCCCAGGAGTAGCAGGAACTCCTCTGTGTTGACTAAACTAAATATTAGTGACTAAATGGATGATGGAGAGAGTGACAGACTTTTAGAGAGTAAGAAAAAAAAAGAGACAGAATCGATCAATAAGTAATGGTTATACAGCATGATGTGTGCTGTCATTTTCTTACCTAAGGCAGCGAGACTTGTCAACACCAGAAACCTGAGCATGTCTGCAGTACATGTAAAAAGCAAATGCTTCCACTCCTACTTTTTATACCTCAACTCAACCTTTGCTGGGGTGGGAAAAAAAAGAGTGTGCGGCTGTTCTTTTCCCCCGTGACAAAAGCCAAGTATGCACCTGTGGTCTGTCTCACACGGCCTTATCAGTCGGTTACCTGAAGGATGCCGTCCCACATTAGTTTGGCATTTTTGTGTTTCAACCATTATGATCCAGTAGTTCCAGGTCTGATTTCAGTTCCATTAACAGCCTTATTGTGAAGAAACAGAGTGCTATAAGTCGCTGAAATTGCCACGTGTGACCTCTTGTAAAGACAGAGAAGAGATTCAATCTCAGAATTTTAACTTTTACAATATCAATGGTGCCATAATACAAAGTCAGAAATAATTATGTTTTCCATAACTTAATAAACAAGCTGCATTCGCCAAATATAAACAGTATGAAAGAGTGTTGCCCTTCAAGGTCAGTTTGTTTATTCTGTTTATTCAGTCACGTAAAGTTTTCTCTTATTTATTAAGTTTGTCTGAGCATGAAAAAAAATCAGTCAGTGGAGATCTTTCTCTGCCGATTAGAATGTCTTCCCCAAAACTACATAGTGCACCTTTAAAGTAAGGTTTGGTTCAGAAATGTTGCATCGAGAGTTAGTATCGAAAAGTGAATGCGTGCCTTTGCAAGAATAATTCATTGTCAGTTATTTTATTTTCAGCACCTTTCAGTTTTTTCAGTTTTTAAGCAAGTAAATGTACATTTTTTTTCAGCAGTGGATTATTTACAGTGCAGCCTCGGTATTTATCACATGTGGCAGTGAGTGCGGTGAACAGCAGAAACACGAGGATGTCTGAAGCATCTCGTCATTTTTGAAAAGCGCGTCTCGTTCTTTAAACCCTGAGCTGACCTTCACTGGAGGTGGAGTCACTGCTGAGCTTCTCAGTGGTCAGAGAGACACCTGCGCTCCTTCTCAGACTTTTATCACTGTTTGTGATAGTGTGTGCCGGCGTGTTGCCACATCACGCTGGATTTACTGGAACACTGAATGAATCATCTCGGAGTGATGAACGTTTATTTTCACGGTTTTAATCCAGAAATAAAACGCAAAATGACATGAAATCCGAATCCGTATGTTTGGTGTGGGGGTGACAGTAAAAGAAATGCGGCCTTCATAATGACATACTGAACTGCGTTTGCACAAACGTTTCTGATGAGAAATTAGTCGTCACTCAGAGTTCAATTAGGTTTATTTTTGGTAGAATGAGACCAGAGACATGTGGAAATACAGTGGATGAAAACATGGTCGATTGCGGTCTCCTCATGCAGTGATCTTCTGTTTACATCATGGTCTGGAAAAGAGAAGAAACAAGTCATGGTTACACAGCTATACTAGCATACGAATAAGGAGTTATTTTTGTAACTATAGAGAAAACCTATCACTAATACTGACGGAGTCAATCCAGTCGATGTAGGCAGAGACACGGGTGAAGACGGTGGGCTTCTGGGGATAGTTACATCCATAACCAGACACAAAGCTGGCGATACCATGGACGTAGTATCTTCCGTCAACGAAGCAGTTCAGAGGGCCGCCAGAGTCACCCTGAGAGGAGATTGAAAAGAGCATCTTCAGTATTGTAGTCATAATGATTCAGTGGTGGATACGAAATAGAATTAAGACATAGTTTTTCCACTTTTGCAAATTTCTTCGTCATGCAGCGGGAGACTCACGTTGCATCCAGCCTCAGCACCACCGCCACCACACACCATGGTGGTCTTGACAGTGCTGCCCCACCAGCCGCTGCTGGAGCAGACCTCGTGGCCGACCAGAGGAAGGTAGGCCTCCTTCAGCTGGCTAGACAGACTGCCACCAGCTACACAAGGTGCAATGGGAAAGGTAATACATATTTAGCTTTACAGAAAAGACCAAGCATTTAAAACCAACCAATGGGGACCAAGAGGGATCATGCCATCAACTCACTGGAAGTACGTCCCCATCCGGTGATGTAGCAGAGGTTGTTGTGGGGCAGGATCTGCTCAGAAGGAGGCAGAGCGCCCAGCTGGACGTGGGAGTTCAGAGAGGCGTCAGAGGCCAAACGCAGCAGGGCGATGTCGTACCTGAGGTGGAGATCCACGTATCAAACTAGGAGTAACTCAAAACAACTTGGGAAAGATACTTAGATAAACTACCGCTTCCCTTATGCAATATGTGTGCCTTATATCAACATTAACCAAGGATGTGGGATCCAGGGGCGCTGAGGGCGCTGCAGTTCCCCACAAAACCGGGCTTAACATGTGCCAAGAAGTGTGCCGAATTTCCAAGAAGACCCAAATAATCAAGAATTTGTCAGGAACGGTGCTTAACAACGTTTATAAAGTTTCTCCTAACTCACAACTGACAAAAGGAAGTGATTTTATAAGGGAGTCTGGGGAATTTCTTCCCTTCCCTCTCCATGCTGTTGTTGACTGTAGCTGATGTGGCTGCTTTGACTTCTAATATGTCGGTGTTCAAGTTTGCCATCTGCTATAGTGAAAAACATTCTCAAGTTGTTCTATAAAATATATTTGTTTGTTTGTTGTTAATTCAATTATTTGTTTATAACGTGAAGATACGGGTAATTAAATTGATACATGAAGCACGACTGTGACTGACTTCCCGCATCCCTGCTTAGAATATACAGTTTGGCCCAAGGATATCTGAGAAACGAATTACCTTCAAACCTTATAAACTTACTCATCTGAAAAAAAAAGCTAACAGATACATTTCTATTAAGATCACCAACAACAAAGAAAGTGTGGGTTGAAGATGCTTAAAAAAGTGACAATATACAAAAAAAAAAAAAAGAATGCAATCGTCACCCATCAGCCACATTGTAACGGTTCCAGCCAGCATGGATGTGAACTTCTTTGACAGCAATGACCTGCTCTGTGCCGGCGTTGCTGTAGAGGTCATGCTCACCGAGAACGACGCGATAAGTCATCCCGCTGCCATATGCCAAACAAAGAAGCAAAGAGAAAACATCATGTGGTAAACAATCAAAGATCAGATGTTGCAGCGACTGAAATAACTCGGCAGAAATTCAGTATAGCGTCATGAATTCCTTATTTTGTTTAATGCATTGATTCCTTTGTTTGGAGACTTTTTCTTTCATCTGAATCAAGGAAATGAATCCCCTCGGTGTGTGACAGTTATAAATGAGGCTGTGAGAGGTTTATATCACTGGTGACAATCAGCAACACTGAAATAAATCAAACATCTCTATCGTGATAAGAGCGAGGCGGTGGATATTGAAGTCAAAACACTACAAAGCCAAAGAACAGTGTGTCGTTGCTCTTGTTAATGATTATGTTACCTGTCCACACAGTGAGCAGCTGTCATCACCCAGCCTTTCTCAATCAGGGTTCCTCCGCATGTGTGGTAGTAATTGCTGCCAGATCTGTACTGAAGAGAGATCTAAAGGAAAAAAAAAACAGACCAGAAGACATTCTCTAAACATCAACTGATCTTCTGCTGAAACAGTGAATGTTGTGTTAAAGTAGATTACCTGCCAGGGCCAGGAGTTGGGTTTTGCCACACTACCTCCCACAACCCTTCCCAAGCTGTCTTCCAGGTACCTGGGCTGGGGCACCAGGTTACCCAGCGCTAGGTAAAAAACAGAACCAATGGGTTATACATGATATCCCAGAAGCCTCACAATATAATTTCCTTTCCACCTTCAGAGAGCTAAAAACGAGAAAATGAGGGCAGCGAAATACAGGCGAGGCAGAGCATCTGTAGTTCCTGTGTTGAATAAAAAAAACAAAACAATGAGTGACTGACTGGCTGGCTGGCTGACAGAGAGAGTGACACCCTGTTTGAGAATTAGAGAGTGAATGAGACAGAAAGAGATCAATAATAAATGGCTATATAGCATAAGTGCGCGCTGTCATTTTCTTACCCAAGGCGGCGAGAGTTGTCAACACCAGAAGCCTGAGCATGTCTGCAGTACGTCAAAAAACGTTTCTACAATGAGCAAATGCTTCCCTGCTGCTTTTTATACCTCAACTCAACCTTTGCAGGGGTGGAAAAACATGCGTGTGGCTGTTCTTTCAAAAGCCAAGTATGCACCTGTGGTCTGTCTCACACGGCGTTATCAGTCGGTCACCGCACACCTCCTCCTTTGACCAGTAGAAAAACGGTCCACAGTGGTGAATGACACGTAGAATGACAAGTATATCGCTGGAAGACATGAGTCACATTGACTCAAAGGGCTTAGAAGAGTTTGATAAAGTCCACCACATCTATTTTGGGCAAGAGTTTATGGAAAAAATAACACGTTTTTGTCAGGGATTTAACGGTTAACGGATTTAAAGGGGGGACAGTTAACTGATGACCTTGTGGGTGCGTCAACATAGTTTTGTCTTTGGACATATGGTTTGTGACATTTATTCTCATTCTCTTTTCATGTCGATCCTGAGAGATCAGTTTTGCTGTTACTGTGACAACCAAGGGATCAGTTTTGTCTCCATTACGAAGCCTTAAAATGACTCATCTGATGCAACAAAGAGCAATGTTTGTGACTATTTACGTTACAAAATAACAATGTGTCCTTTGAAAGAACAGCATTAATTATGAAATAAGCATGCAAATACACGTTCCCGTGTCATCTCTCGTCTCAAGTGGATCTCTGAGAGGAAGTAATGACAAATAAAACAACCGTGAATGCTCATTTACTAGTCATTTTGTCGAACATGAGCAACATTAAAAATGTTAATAGTATATTTAGTTTATATACAGCAAAAGTGCCTTTGTTGACAGTTGACACATTCTGATTTTCTTGCGTCATTCAGCACATTCAGCTGAGTCACTGTACAGTAAATGCTTCTGTCCGTTTTTAAGCCATAAAGAAGAACAAGAGATGTTTGAGCTTCTACACTTAAGTAGAGTGGCCCTGAAGATCAAAACACAACAACATTACAGAAAACACAACAACAGTTTTCTGTAATGCTGTGTTTTGTGAAATGTAGTTGTGTTCTGTGAAAGGTTATTGTGTTTTCCTCTAAGGTTGTTGTGTTTTGACCTTCAGGGCCACTATACTGAAGATCTAAAAAAAGAAAAAAAATCTAACGATTAGGAATTACCACATTATGGAAGCTATAATATTATATATTCTACAATATTTAACACGCTTACATGCAAAATTGGTGCAACTAGTATAATTTCTTCATAAAGTTACATAATTTGTATAATGTTTTATAGTAATTTTCTTCTTATTTATTAAATTACAAAGTTTAGGTTTTCGGAAAATAAATCACTATATTAATCATTTGACTGTACACACAAGAGGATTACAGTCCAACACCAGATGGTGCTAAAGCCTAACAAACATGCTGAATCACTTCTTGGCCATACAGACACACACTTTTATAGAAGACAGACAGATTACATGTCATCTTGGGATTCCTTTTGAAAACCCAGCTCTTAATACAGGTCTAATATAAATACAGGTTTTGACGTTGTACTTGAGTGACATTTAAAGAAAAAAACATTTGTAGAGAAAGTCAAAATCCACATTCCGAGCTGGAAAGATTTTAATCCAGTGTGAGAACTGAGCTGAAAAGGATTTCTCTCATCTTCTTTCGCGCTGACCTCCTTGACATTGAACAGTTATATCGCAGATGGATTTCTTGACGATTCGTGCACGGCAAGTCTCTTGGCAAAACATACATATTAATACTTTATAAAAGAAAAAAACCTTTTAAATGTTATCAACTGGTCACGCTGATAGTTCTAACAATAGATTTCTGGACAATAGGAAGGCCTCCAATGTGTCTGCCTTTTATAAAACAGCCCTTAATTAGAAAGAAAGTCATTAAAACTGTGTGGATTCTGGATTATTGCCTTATCAGGCTATTAAAGAGATAGCCACGCTGACTGGTAATTGAGCTGGCCCCATGACACGCCGAGAAAAAGGGTCCTAATGCTGCAAGACTTCCTGATCAACAGGGGCTCCGCGGTTTCGCCGTTTTTCTCATCGAGTCCTCGTCCCCTCCAAACTCCTTCCACCGCCCCAACCTTTTCTTGCAGAGGCATAAATCAAATGGGGAGATCAAAGACAGGAAGTGCTGGGGATGTGTTAATTAAAGATGTTTGCTCTTGATACAGCTTCCCCTCGTTAATGAATAGTCGATTTGGTTCCCATAAAGATGTCTCACACACATGGGCAGGAAATTGAGGTTCCAAAAAAAAATTAATGGGATGCACTGATTGGGTCTATGATAGAAAGTCGGGGAGGGTTATCACTGAGTAACTGTTGATTATGTCAGCGTGACACTATTTAAAAAGCTCAGGCTGTGGAGCTAAACGATTTTAAACCCCATTAAAATTAGAAACTACCATTGCTGTTACAATACATACAGCCATTCATTCCAGCAAATGTATGTTGTTAGTGCTGCAATGTGACGAGGTTACCATCAAGAATGCAGAACTTGCTGTGAGGCAAGTGAGTGTTCCTTTAAAGCAGTACTAATTGATTTTTTAATTTATTTTTTTTGGCCTGCTGGGGGCTGCAGAACAAGCTGTTTACACGACACTCACATATTATCACCTTATAAAGTTGATACGGCAAACTTGTTAGCACAACTGTTGCCCAGCGGGTTGTCAGATCCTTTTAAATGAAAACAGCCGCCTGCTGCCGATGACAGCAGTGAGTCAGTAAAGTCGCGGGCTGTAAAACCAAAACCAGAACATAGACCTCAAACACCAGTGTTCAAAACTGATTATTTGACTCGCCAGCCAACTTGACCGGTAGACGAAGAAATTCCACCAACCAGCCATATTTTGTACCTGTCAGATTGTATTCATATTGGGTATGGCTCTAGTTTTCTGCTTCAACATATCATTTTATTTGTTCCCTGTAAACCTCGCTATCACTATGCAATTTTGTATGAGTGGCAAAGGGAAGATTAAATGGCATTCCGTTTCTGTTTTAGATTAAATGACTGAATAAATTTACGTTTCGCCCTGTGTTGCTGTTGTTGTTTGTGACTCAGAAAACAGAAAATAATCCAGCTGCCTTTTCAACAGTGACGGCAAAAAGAATAGCACTTGGAAACGCTAAGGGGGAAACGTTGTCTGTTGCCACTTTAATTGATATGGAAAGTGGCCATAAAGCATTCAAAAAAAATAACATAGTGGTACACAGGGACCAGGTATATTGTGGAGCGTGCTGATAACAACTTGATTGGATTTTTATTGAATTCTTCCAATTTGAATAAAAATAATGCAAAGGATAGTGTAATTGTTTTGGCTCCTAATTATTTTACATTACGGCAGATGTATTTCAACAAATGAAAATAATAATAAATAATATATGAAATAAGAAAACAACCATCGTGGCCATTCAAGAAAAGATTTCTGAGTTTCTGAGGCACACTTGAACGCACCGTGAGGTCCCTGTAGACACATATGCATAATCATCAGTGCCGAACATTCGCCTCCTGTTCACTTCTATTCAATGCCAACCAAGGAGCAAATAAAACATTTGCGTCCTGTGGCGTAGCAAATTCGGATCTTGGCTTCACGTGGAGAACACTGGTGAGCTTTGACCGGTGAAGTTGTGGGCACAACCAATGGCAAAGATGTGCTTCACCCCACAAACTGACTACAAACCAGCAAACAGAGGTCCATGTGCCTTTCAGCCTGGACTGCCCACACTCAGCACTGGCAGGCAATTTTCTTTTTCGCCTGCATTTGCGTGTGTGTGTGTGTGTGACCGCAGCATTAATGAGAAGAAGAGGATACAAACGTCAGAGGCAGAGCCCTGTTCTTTGTTATGAAAGCTGCTCACGGGTATAAAATTCCCCCAGTTCCTTTGAATTGTGCAGCCCATAGAGCATGCTCACCCGAGGGGGTCCCCCGTTGTAATTTCCAGTGTAACCCTCCGCTAACTTGAATGGGGGTAAAATGATTTAATCGTGCGTCTCTTCTAGACTTTTCAATTGTTATCAGACTGAATGGATCAAATTAAGATAGTACAACCGGTCATTTCGCGGAGGTTGTGACACTACTAAAATGTATCCACTGTACAAAGTGAGCTTAACATTGTGATTACACAGTTTGGCAACTATGTCAAATTGAGCCTGGTGCTGTACCTCGGGAACTCGTCATTGCCCAAAGTGATGCAGATTTCCATATTTTCCGAGGTGCACATGAAGTCCCTGTTCATGTGTGTGAAATTTGACACAGACAGCCGCCAGAAGCAGCTTACCCCTTGATTAACCCAAAATGCAGTCGAGACTCTCATTACATGACTATTTTGGTACAAACGTAACGATTTGCTTGCCCAACTGAAAATCTACCCACTCACGCTTGGCGGGTGTTAATTTCGTACCATGTCAGAGACTCTAAAATAATCCGTAGAATTTAGGTAGCTGCACAGTTAGGTGATGTATGTCTGTGGGTTCATCACTACAAACAACCCCATTCACACTGTGCTTAATCGTTTCATCAAGGTTTTTCATAGTTGATGTAAAAATATTGAGTAGTGCAGCTTTAATCTGCAAAGACATTTTAGATTATATATCCTTGAGGTATTTGTGCAGAATAACCTCTTTTTCTCATCATTTTATATTTCTAGTGGTCAACAAGTTCAACAAAAAGGTACGAAAAAAAAACATTCAGTGGGCCGTATGTGTCTTATGAGGTCACCGTGGTCACCTACAAAAGCAAACATCCTTTATTTGACGTCCGTTCGCGGTTGAGAAAGCGACAAATATCCAGAAAATGAAAGCTCTATCAGAACAGCACTCTATAGCCCTCGATGAGCGCTGTGTACTGTTCGCCACACAAAACCACACGGGAGGAATGTTAAATATCTACAGAATATATATTCATGACGTGCGGTTGAGTAACACAGCCTTCACACATTTCTATAACAGCAAAGGATCACAAGGACAAAAGTGGTTATAAGTGCATTTGGACTTTTCATTCCATCTCAAATCCACAAACTGCCGTCTCTCCTTTTCATCTAGTTTGTGGCCGTGGTTTTATTTTCCGGTAAAATGCTTTCTTTTTTACTGTATCAGTGCAAAGTCTCAGCGCTACATTACTGCACTACATGGCACTAATCTACACGCGGCCTGTGGGGACTGACAGTGTATTAGTGCTTTTCCCTGCCGGCTGAGGTAATGTGTAGGGATGCATCAACGCTGCCATGCGTCCTGCTGGGAGACAGCCACGAAACTGATCCACTGGCCTGTTTGCAACCTTTAATTGCAATTATACCACAGTGAATACAATCAATACATCCACCCACCACCCCTAACCCCTCTCTCTCTCTCTCTCTCCCTCTCTCTGCAGCTTCCTCACCACCTCACTTCCCCTCTCACGTTTCCTCCCTCACTCTTCTTTCAGCTTGCCTCTCTCTCAATGTATATGGCGAAAAAAAGGTGCCGTATAGGCTGGGGGTCGATGTGGTTTGTGTTGTGTGTGTGTGTGTGTGGGGTGAGGTGGTGTTAACTAATGTGCTGCTGGAGAAAGATGACCTGCTGTGGCTATGAGTGCCTGATTGATCCTGTGGAGTACTGTTCATCCATCTCCGTCCTCCCGCGGCCGCTGCTGCTGCATTCCCCTCTGGATGCTCGCCTCTTCCCTCTCCTTGTTCCCCTTCTGCCCTGGCCTCAGCTGCCGCCCCACTGCCGGGTCCTGGCCCCTCGGTTGTAGCAGCGATAGGGTCTGCTGGAGTGGAAAAGGAGGCTGCTGTTTCGAGCTTCCCTTACTGAGTGACAAAGGGAAGAGGGATGTGATTAAAAACTGATGTACCATGTTGCTCCATCCTGTGGGTGATGGAGCTTGGGACCATTTGAGGGCCTTCAGGATAGGACTCTCACACTTGCTCATTAGCATTTTCAATTAAAAAATGGGAATCAATCGGCCGGTCTAAGAAGGAATAAACAGAGGGTTCACTTGAGTATGGACCAAATGTTTATAACCTCTGTAAAAAGACTCCTTTCATTTCACAACAGACGCCATCATCCCTCTACACTGGAGACCATGAGATGTTCGTTTGATTGAGAGATCGTTTTAAGCAGATACACCCGCCCTAGAGCCTACATCAGCAAATGAGTAATCGTGTAGAAAAGCAACCCATTCTCTTCTCTCCTGGGCCCCTTACATAGCCAGAGACTCATTTAAAAGTATAAAAAGTGTAAATAAGCAAATAAAGAACTATAACAAGTTTTTGACCCTGTTAGTCTAATGCGGGGGTTATTGGGGTCACAAAAGTGCTTCTTGCTTTTGCCAGGCACCTGCATATCTCCTTAGAATAACATGTGTTAAGGTTCATTTTCAATCATAATGTTATCAAATTTGAACTGGGACCTTGTAATATTATATGATATGAACCTGTCAAGCTCGTGAAGGCAGTTGCAGGTTATCTCCAGGCTCATTTTTGCATTAAGGTGAGGAAAAGAAATAATTCAATAATTCAAACTCCTGCAGATTAACGCAAGAATCAGGTACAGAGCTTCTGCCAGCTTGGAAGGAGGAAAATCATCTCAAAACCTTTCAGAAGAGCCCAAAAGCATGCCTGTACTCCACAAGGTTGAATAACTGCTTTAAATGTACTTTTGGCTGGACTGGGACAGGTGTTTGAGGATAATTTTTACATACATTTTGAGGAACAAGTTAAAATATACAGAAAGCGTTATAGTTAGTTAAGCAGCGTGTATAGCTAGACAGATTTATAATTAAAACAACCACATACAACAGCAAGGGGAGCTTGTGCAGCTGCTTTGTCAAGCATGTTTTTACTGCACTGCACATTTATACCTGTCACTGCCTGTCAACATAATTATTCCCAGAGGGAAAGAGGAGAAAATAACTATATGTCAATTAGCACAGTTTAGCAGAGAGCGTGTCAGTCAGTTTGAATGAGTGCGGTGTGATAACACCAACTTGTTAATTTGAAGACTAATGTGTCAAAATCAATACATCCTCCACACACGTGGGGCTGCTGGTAATTATTTCGTACCGTTTACACGTTTTTTTCCCACAATAAAATAAAAAGGTAACACACAAGTCAGATATGTTACAGTGAGGAGTCAATGTGGTGAAATTTGGCTGCTGGATGTCTGAGGACGATTTAACAACACACTTCTGAGCCTCCGCGTTCCAAATCTATTGTGTATCCTGTCAGTCACTTTTACCACTGACAATTGGAAGCATGGGAGGAGATAGAGTGTGCAATCACACAGCTCTACTGGCCTGTGCAATATTACTTTCATGCATGACTACTGCAGTGTGAGCAAAAGTTAGAGAGCAGAAAATCAACTTGGATCTCAATCATTTTGAATAGTTAAAGGAAACGAAGTTGGAATGACGAGTGTATGGATCGATGTAATGTTGCTCTGGCTCCTATAGAATACTCAGAGACAGATTTATAGCTATTGCAAAAACAGCCTATTAGTTTAGAATTGTGGATATAAATTGTGCTAAAGGTGTTTTTTTAAGTTCAGATTTCTGTTCTTGACCTCGGCAGAAACACTTTACAATAAAGTTCATGTAATAGTTGTCAGTTAATATGTTATAATTCCACTGACCTTATAAGTTGATTAGTATAATTAATAAGACCAATTTGACTTGAAAACATTTAATATAAAAATGAATTGTCTTAATGTAAGCAATCTGGGAAAGTTTCTTGTAATAGGTATTTGTTAAAATTGAATCTGTTTCCTTTGTTTCTTCCTCATACTCTGAACACAAATCTCCAGTTGAGTTCTTTACATACACCAAATTTTTGCAGTTTTATGCCAATCTATATTCTGAAGCTTTTAGCAGAGGCGGTTTGTTCATACATCATTCATGGCCTAATTTAAATAACATTTCATTCTTAATATCACAGCAAAACTTTTTTCTGTGGCTGTTGACAGTATTTTCTGATTTATGGAATGATAAAAGAGGAGATCTCCAAAAATCCCACTGTAAGAACGAATACACATAATATATCAGTAAAATGAACCGAGCGTTTGGAGACTGGCTTTATCTTTAATGTTCATATTTGTGTTCTGTAAATGTATGCAAATCCGTGCACGACTCATTTGCATATCTAAACACGACATTTCAGAGAGCTTGAGACAAAAAATTATTGATTTAAGGTAAACAATCAACTAGTGAAATTTCATGTTGACATTGATAGGTTAAAAACTTCTCCCTAATCACCTGTAGTGATTCATGTTTTGGATTGATTAAGATATGAAGCCAGCTGCTCATTCACGAGGAATGTTTAACTTGTTGCTATCGAGTAAATGCTGCCAACGTAGACCTTATAAACTCTGCAGAATGTTGTTAGTGCGGGAAGCAAAAAAGTTTTCTTCTCCTTCCCCTCCTGACTGGTACACTCAGATATTTCATCTGGTTTCACTGAATTTAGATGCTGATCCGTTCTTAAGAGCAGTGGAGGGCTTCACTCGGCTCTTTGCCTCTCTATTTCATTCCGTCCTACAGAGCTAACAATATGAGTTAAAGCTATTGATTGGGGGCCCATGTAGGCAGCCAGCTGCTGGGTAAATCATATAAAGGGAATATCAAAATGTCTATATCGAGAATATTCCCCATGTCTACTTCAGAATAGCCTCTGAGCGAATATCAGCCAGCTCCTTATATTTTTTATCGAAAAAGTTTGGTAGCGTTTCTCGTGTGGAATTTCACCACCAGACTTGAAAAAGCCTGTTCTTCAACATTTAACTAAAAATCAATGTGAAGTCATCCACAATAAGTATCCTTATAAGCACTCTTCGCGGTTAGCTATGAAAAGTAATTGCTGGCGATTTAATTTTCAATTATCTCTTCAATGAAAACTAATTCCTTTCATGACTAGGTGCCCATTTTGCTAAGCCCATATCTCATACATGCAGTGGCACAATACAATTTACTTTTGCCTTCCTCCCCAGCACAGCAGAGTACTGTGCAGCAGACCACCAATGAAATAAGAGACAGAGACAAAGAGGGGGTGTGGGGCGGTTTAGAGCCAGGCCTGCTGCATGTGAATATTTAATTAGTTGTTAATGAAAAGAAGTCATTAGGATTAATTCCTCCTTAAGGCTAATTTAAATGTTCTTTTGCACTTCTCATGAGAGTAGAAGTCTGTGTGCAAGGGACTGAAGTCGAGTTCCCATGCTGGCCCTTAATGGGGCTTCAGCTGTGGACAATAGCCCATCATTCAAAATTGTGTTGCAGTAATGAGCTCACAAGTTGCCGCCGTATACGTCATTAGCGGCATTTTCTGAGCAGCTTGTTTTGCTCATGAAAAATATGAAGGAGTAGCGCGACCATTCGCTTACCTTCTAGAATACTTGGACGCAAATACGTCTGTGTCGTCGGACACGTCAGTGATGGAGGAGGATCTGCCTGCGAGCCAAAATACTTGCAACAGCACATTAACTGAAACATTTCACTGCTTTTGCCTGGCACCTCGATTTCTTAAAATGTCAACACAGTAAGTATAAAATAAGTGTAAAGGTCTTGCATTACTAGCTCCCCAAATATCTCATGACACTCATTTTTGGATCGAGCCCGAGGCTGTGGGCGCACAGTTTGTGGATGATGCTTCTAAAACTTTTTCTTGCAGGGCTACATAATCAATCTCCACAGCAGAAAAACCTGATGCCGTACTGAACCTGTGACGTAGATGAATAACCCATGTTGAGGTACAAACCACTCTCAGGTAGTAAATAGCAGCGGTGAGTTGACCAAAACCATCTTACCCACAAATTGCATTGTGCCACGTCCTCCATCTGCCCCAACCAGGTTCTTATATCAAAGTGGCTTGAGGGATAATCACCAGGCCTTTCAGCGATAGCTCCCATGGCCTACTATCGACTTTCTCACAGGCACATGTCAAGCTTGAGAATCAGAAATAAGAATGGTTATTTTCCAAGTAACTTTTACTCTCATCTGGTGCGCAAATGAACTCTGCTGGTGTTCTCCTCAAGAGCATGAGCTGGCAACACGAAAAAACAGACGCATGGAGGGTTGTAAACTTTCCGCTGAGCAGTATCCGGGCATGATTCGCTCTTGAAACAGCAGCAATGCAATCCTGTAATTACAGTGACACTGAGGTAGAGAGGCACTGCTCTTACAAAGCCGCACATAACTAAGCATATATCGCAGCTTGAAGGAAGAGACATCTCGGTGAACTGGCTCTTGCAAAGAGCTGTGGCTCAACTGGGGGTATCGAGGCTGATGAATTCCCACGCCGTCCATAAAGGCGTCCTTGGCGGATAATCTTCATTGCCCACTAGGGAAGTATGCATTTGTATGGACCGAAACCTGCAGATTCTCATCATTAGATCTAAGGACCATCTGTTTATGAAGACCTTGTCTGTCAACCACCGATGATTTCATCCTCTGGACCAGCGCCAATGTAACAGTCCCTCGGAAGCTGGTTCTAGGTGTGCGGCTTGAAGCGGACCCAAATCATCAGGGTCAAGAGCCTCTTGCTCCCTCTGTGTCCTGCTTACCCAATGATAACTAAAGAGACTTGTCAATGGGGCCCTAGAGAGTATTCATATTCCCTGCCAGCTCCCACTGAGTTGGTTGGCACGACACGTAGCCTTGGCCAAAGTAAAAGCCAATCTGCATGGAGTGAGCTGAAAGGAAAGGAGGACACAAGAGAGACGAGAGGAATGGGGAGACTGGATAATCTCCCCATGTGTGTAAGCCTACTCTCACCGCTAGTGTAATCCAAATGAAATATTAAAGGAGACTCGACCTCACAAAGAGTTATGGAGACAAACCTCTTGTTGTGCTAACATGGCCCAGTTTTCTATAAATTTCTCTCATCCTGTATGCAGTATTTAGGAATATGCTGATTGGTATTGAAACAGTTTGCCACGTTTAACACTTAGCTAATATGCACTGATACAAATTGGAGCCAGAAATATGAATTTAGTTGCAGCTGTGGCATAGAAATCTAAGAGCTAATGCAAAAAGTTATATTCAGATCAACCCAAACACGGTATTTGGAGGATTTTGAATCTTGTCAGTTTTATACATTTACTGTTGCTTGGCAATCCATCAATAGCATCACTGCACAACTGTTGCAGCAGTGTCAAACCCTGGGTTGTAGCGACTACAGTGGTCTACTCACTTTTATTTATACCCATATTTCTATTGAGTGATGAAGGGCTGAGGAAATTTTGCAGGTTAACTGGGGTATTAGCGCCAAGCTCGTTGCCTCGACAAAAAGATGACGGGATTTTTTTAAATCAGATATAGGATTATTCTTGTAAAAACCCCAGTGTCAGGCCTGGGCTTGAAAGAAGGACTCAGGTGCAGAAATAGGGACAATTAAAGCAGGCTTTTATTGTGATACATTTCCCGTCTTGACTCTTAAGCACAGTGACTAAACAAACAGGCTGTGAACACACAATATCTATTCTGTAGGCAAGAGAACAAGAACAAACTACAAAACTGAATGAGGCAAAAGACCTCAAAGAAATAAAGGAATAAAAAACAGAAAATCACTCTCGAGGAGGTAACAGAAAAACAGCTATAAACTAAACTACACTGGCACACTCGGCTATGAAAACTAATAACAAAAATTCACTCCAACAGAGGATGGCGACAACGGCCACAAACGTGATCTACTCTGTCAGCTATCTATGAAAATTATGAAACAAAAGAGGCACTCCACCGGAAGCAAACAAAAGGCTATGAACTTGAATAGAAAATAACACAGAAAATTACAAACAAAAAGTCACTCACTTAAGAGGATCAAGATTGAAAATACAAACTGAGATTCTTGGTCGTGGACAAGGCTGTGAACGAGAGCTGGGGTGCATGATGAATACAAACACTCCGGCACAGGAAAAAAGGGAGACGCAGTCTATAAGACACATGAGTGTAATGGGAAACAGGTGGAAACAATCAGGGATCAGGGATGAAGTCAGACCGGTGACACATGAGTGACACATGACTTTCAAAATAAAACAGGGAGTTCACAAGACTAAAACCCAAGACAAGACAAAACCTCACCGCTGTGTGACACCCAGTTAGATAATCTTCACAGACTTTTGTGATTTTCGGTGATCAATGTACAAGTTGTAAAGTTAGAGTTAGAGGGATTTGCAACTGAAGTCGACCTGTAAACACGGACAAGTGAGTAGATGAGTCTCCGTGTTCGGCTTGAAGATGTTTAAAGTCCCTGACAACCTCTGTGGTCTCATTTAGCCACTTGTTAACAACCGCCGTTTTTAAGACACATAAGCGCTTCATAATTCAACTGTGGGACATTTAATGATGTATCTTATGTCGGAGAACAAAACATGAAACCTTATTGCAGGCATTTAACCGTAAACCCATAAATAAAAAACATTAACTTTGAGACAAGGAAACCCCATCGGCAAAAATGTTAACCGATTTCCGAGTTTTAGGACTGACTACTACAGCACTCTATTGCTTGATAGATCCCTTACGGTTACAGCAGCAGTTCTCTTTCCTTCGGGGGAAGCTTTTTCTTTAGCCCCATTCCCTTATACAGGCTGTCATTGCTGCGCTAATGTGCTGTGCATATGTTTTGCAGTGATAATGGTAGCAGATTTAGGCAGCATGTTTGCAGATGCAGATGTAGCTGGCTGACTATTTAAGCTAGCATGAACTTTGAGAAACAGTGGAGGAAACCAACATGACAAGGAGTTTAGAGGAAGAAAATTTAACAGAATGGCATAAAAGCAACATATAGTTTGGATTTATGTTTTATTGTTTGGATTCATTTGTTCATAATAACAATATGTTTTACTGTTTTTGAAGGAATATTATGTTTATACAAGTGATTTTTACCAACAAAAACTGATCTGACTGCTTGGATTTGAAAGTTTGGTTCAGTCAGATTCTTTGGGTCCTTCCTTCTGTTAATGTTCCCCATGCTGAGCATCTCGTGCAGAGATGCAGGTAACATTAGCATTAGCATGCCCGATAAGCGCTCACTGAAAAACATTTTTGCCAACGTGTATGAGATTTATTTAGCAGTGTTGGCACAAAAACAAGACATTGGCCTGCAGGTAACGGTGGTAAATTCTGAGCTTGACATGATATTTAGTGCTGGTGAACAGTGACATTATGTGTGATTAACGGCAGGGCTATAACTCTGTAGGCTACCGGCACTCAGTCCCACCGCAGAGCCTTGTAGTATAGATGCACACACAGTGACTCTCTAAAATGGCCAAAAATGGGGTCCTGGTGACTGTCAAAGGTCCACCAGACTCCCTGTGCTTCCAGTGGAGAAACAGAGTCTGACAGTAGCTTCTCATGGCTGGTTAGCTCTGACTGCAGTCTCTACGTTGCTGAGCGGTGGTCAGTCAGTCTCAGCTGTGTCCCCTGACCCTCCACTTCACACGCTACGTGGACACGACCAAACATCCTGCAGTTGTTGCTTCTTTTTAAAATGTGCTGGGAGGCAGGACTGAGGCAGAATCTGAGAGTGTAGTTACCCGTAAACATGGCTGCTGGAGACTAAACATCCCCAAATCAATTAAGCTGATCACAGTTAAACTCTAGTATCTTGACCACCACAAAGTTTTGTTCCAGGGATTCATTTGATGCAACTTAACTATTTAGTTAACTGTATTGTCTTTGGCTCTGGAAGGAACACCTACTGCATGTACTATATGTAGCAATCGAAAAAGCTGCCTAATTGGGGCAAATCTACCTTGCGGCTGTCTTCAGTGTGCTCACTCAATTTTGCATGGTTTCCTCTAAAACTTTGAGCTAAATCAGCTAAACCTTTGACAGAGGTGGTGCACTCATCAGCATGTGCACCTTTTAATAACTGATGGGGCTGCTGACGTCATCGCAGAACGAACACAAATTACATTAAAAGGCTATTTTATGGGAGCCTAGAGACTGGGAACTTCTAATCTATGATTTTTACAATGCATTTTGTTCCCAGTGCCTCTCAGTGCTCTTCTGCTTCACAAAAACACCCCTCTTCTGTCCTAACACTCCTCGCCCAATCAGTATCTTTTAAACAATTTACTTGCAAGTACATTCAAAGATTAGCTGGAGAGAAAAGAGGCACAACAGGGGAACAAATTACCATGTTTTTTTTCCTTACTAAGAAAATTAGAGAAAAAAAATCAAAGCCTGTTTAAGTCCTGTTCTTACAAAAGGTGCTCATTCAAACTGCCCATAATTGCAACAAAGATTTGGCTGAGGTTGAAAATTGTACTCAAAGACACGTTAAAGTCCATTTAGGGAAGCCATCTTGGCACTGCCCCCGGGTGGTTATTTCACTCTAACAAGACAAGGCCCCTTCCCTAAATGAATGGGAAATCAGGTGTAGCTTCACTTACAATGGCCATCGGGGCATAAAAAAGTAATACATGATAATAATAATAATATTAATACATTTTATTTGTTTGATGGTGCCTTTCAAGTCACCCAAGGTCACCTTACATAGGATAAAAGCATAGAATAACAACATCATAATGATGAAATTGACATAAAAAAGAAAAGAAAAAAGAAACATAAAAAAGTAACATGACTTCGTCCCACAACAAGGCTTTAATCTCACAGGTTATACTTCTGCCACGCATGCGCACGGTTTCATGACAACTTCTTTTGCTCAATCCAGAGCGCTGCGATGTGGCACTGTCAGCTCACCCCACCAGAGCACTTGAACTGATGTGAGTTTAATGTCTGGTCATGAATAAGCTCAACTTTCTTGTACTAACTGGAATATCATAACTAGACTTGTTTCAGTTTCTTGAAAACATTTCAGCTCTCACCCAAGAGGCTTCTTCAGTTCTAACTAATTGGAGGGGGAGTTGCAGGCTTTAAACCCTGCGTGGGAGTGTCCTCACAGAGTCGCTAAGGTCTTGTGTGAACTGTGAGTTTCACAGTCGTTAGGGCCACTTGTGACCCAACCGGCCTTCATGTGGGTCCTTACAGAGCACTAAACACCTAGCTAGGGGACTCACCTAGCCCTAATGATCTCTTGAAGCCCCTTGGATGAGAAGTGAAACGTCTTCAAGAAACTGAAACAAGTCCAGTCACCTACAATAGCACTAATTATTACCATGACCTGGATGATTGAGAATCTTCATCAACATCTCCCCTTTCTTGGTAATGTGCATTAGCAGGACACCCTCATCCTCCATGGCTCATCGGAAGTTCATCTGCAGCCACACAAAAATGTTTGAATCTGTTGTGAATCTCAACTGCGAGCTCTCGTCAGTGCAACAACACAATTAGCTCACATGTTTCCTGGTTCGGCTGTGACAAAGCAGACGATAAGCTTCTGCGGGGAAGGGGCGGGTCAGGTGTCTTACAACGGCTGCCTCTGGTGTTGCAGACTTTTCTATTTAAAGCGTTTTTTTATAAATTTGTCACTTTAAAAAAACATGAATGCAACCTAGAAATAAAATAATGTCAGACTTAATGCATAACACCTGATAACTGTGATAACGCAGACACTGCAAAGCTTATCTTACCAAAGCACAGACAGCGTATAAGGGATGACGTGAGTGCATTAACACTGGTTGTAATTTTTTGTGCTACTTGATAATCTGTATAATTAAGTACTTCTCTCTTCATGCAACACCAGAAGTGCTGCCAGTGAATCTGACGTTTCTTTTCAACTTCTCAGCTTTCATGTGTGTGTCAAAAAAGACGAAAAAAAGAAGAGGCCCACTTTTATAGTGCCAATGGATGGAAATATATTCACAAGCAGGTCTGGACAGCAGGAAAGTCTAGCCTGAATTGTACCAAAGAGCAGCCTGCAAAGAAAGCTGCACTGAAAAAGGATTTTGTCAGAGGCCTATTTATCCAGGTACCTCTGAGGAGCATTATCCCATCATATTCTTCAGAATAATGTAAACAGATAGAAGTATCCTTCCTGTAAGCTGTTCAAGCAACATTGTGGCGCTAACAGACAACCATTATATAAATTTGGGTCCGACCACCTGCTATCAAAATGTACCCCAGTAATTTAATATCTACTGTAATAGCAAAACCCTGTGTGTCACTGCTGCATAATGTCTGCCCAGAATTCACATCATCTCACTGGAAGAGTGCATGGCTCATCTTCCCAGCACTGCTGATCAATATAAGATGCCACATTGTCACAGTCAATACTATGGCAAATGGCAATTATGGACGAATTATGAACAATTTCATGGGTGAGCTACTCTCGCCTCTTGGCAATATGGTTTCTATGACAGATTTGGCACTGGCAGTCTTGCGACACATCTGCCTTATTGCCTGCGTTTGGCTCACTCACTCACTCTGACATATTTGGATGTTCCATTCAGTCAACTACAGAGAATTGGTCATGGGAGAAAATAGATTTGCTCAGGGATTTGTGTGAGCCTGAGTATAACTCTGAATATGCGCGCATGTGTGCTTAGGCATGCCTGAATATGTAAGTGTACAAATGACATGTGAGCAGATACTATATATGTGTTATATGTTGGTACATCTGTGTACGTCTATTGTCATATTTGTTAGCAAATGAATGTCTTTAAGTAAATGTGTTTATGTCAGTAGCAGCTTTGAACGGCTGTAAAATGGGCAATAAACCAGAGGCAGTAGCATTTTTTCTCCAAGCTTTCGAATGTTCTTTGTTTTCTATAGACCGAATCACAGCGCCGTCATGGTAACAACAACAGTCACTTCCAGGTAGAAAATTGGCTGTTGATTTGGATTGTGGAGCGGGGGATTTGTGAAATCTCCGCACAAATCTTTCAAATTGTTAAATTCTTTATTTTTTATTGTCACAGGTGCAACTGTAACGTTTGAAGATATATAGTGAAACACCATGGTCTGACTCATCTGACATTTCTGCTGTGCTTACTTCATCTACTGTGTTGCTTTGCTAGATATCTACCCCAAAGGGGATTTCAGACTAGCTGTTTTGGGTGCACGCAATCTTTCATTTTCTAACAGGTGAAAGTGTTGTTAAAATTGAGATATGGAAGCATCAGACATGTATTTTTGATTGATTGGATATACTTTGATTTTTTTTTATTATTAACAACAAATATATAATGTTCCATATATATATCTAGCGTGAAAGCTATGCATACATGCGTGGCCCTCTACCAATTTTTGGAAACCTTTGTGTCTCTGCCCTAATGGGAGGCTTCCACTTCAAGTCAAGTGCCCCTTAGCTCAAGAACTGCACTGCTATGCTATCAGAAGGAAATTAACTGTTACTCTGCTGTGGATTTTATTTTTTTATTTTTACATTTTGATTCTTGCCCCTTAGAGAATCTGTCACAACACTGACTCAGTGTTTACTGTTTCGACTTTACCCCAAGACAGTACTGCAGTATGTTGATGAGCTACTAGATGTTTCTGAGCTTTTCAAGCTTTTCCACTTGAAAATTACACATGAATACACTCAAACGCCTTGTTTCAGATCTCTTCACCGCACGCTCTGAATACAAATAAATCCCAGTGTGCCAAGTCATGCGTAAATGCAGAACCATCTTTATCAGCTGAATGCTAAAGAATTTAAATCTATCCTTTTTTTCTCCCTACATTTCTAAGACAGCATATAAAATCATATAAATTTAATTCAGATTGTTGAGGCAATGTAATGTGGATTTACTCACATAAATCAAATAGACTAACTCACTTTATGTCTCCTGTAATAAAAATATAAATAAATTAAAAACGATTTATATAAAGGAAAAGGGATAAAGGAAACCTTGATGTAAAACAATCTTAGAAGATGTATCAACATGCTTCATCATAATTTTATTGGATGGTTTTTACCTCAAAAGAAAACAAAAGGAACGAGTAAACAGGTGATGATGATAAAGTAGCCTAATTCTGAGACAAGAGACCAAATCACTGTGACACTGTGGCAACAACAAGTTACTTCAGGGCAGAAGAAATGGCTGTTGATTTGCATAGTGTAGATAGACGTATAATCGGCAAACTTGCTTATTATTTTAATTGCTGTGAGCATGCATTTTAGATTAATTATATGTATACATTTTCAAATAGCATCATTAAAAATAGACACTTAAGTTGTATGTAAGCTAATGACTGACACAGGGCTATTTTACCAGGGCGTTATTACAAACAAATGTTGTGATTTGGTCTGTATGGTCTGGCTGATTCTAGATTCTGTACATTATCGCTTTATGACAAAAAAACTAAATTCCTTGCATAAGTCATTTTGTCTTCTGAAATATTGTCTTTTTTGGCCCCTTGAGGGCCACCATACAAATGCTACACTACTCCTGAAACTAGCCTTATGGTTGGAATTCGGTTAGCACTCACCTAGCTAGCTAGTAGCTAACTGAGCTAATTTACCTTTAAAAAACAGGTACAATGACTCACTTTACCTCAGCTGTTGATGGTGTCTGTGGCCCAACAGGTCTCAAACCTAGTGTAAGTGAAAGTTGCATTATTAATAAGCTATTTTTTTTTGTCGAATTAGATGTATGACATTACAGTTTTAAATTGCATCATCAAAAAATATACTTCCATTGTATGTAAATTAATGCCTGATACAGGGATTGGGTCTAAATGGTCTGGCAGAATTTTCTAGATTATATACATTATTGCTTTACGACAGAAATCTGGGCATTTTAGTTAAATTCCCTGCAAATGTCTGTTTTCTTAATTTGTCTTCTGAATAGTTGTCTTTTTTTGCCCTTGAGGGCCACCATACATTGCTACGCAGATACCCGTTAAGTTAACGGTTGAAATTCAGTTGGCTCTCATCTAGCTAGGTACTAGCTAACTAAGCTAATTTACCTTTAAATACAAGGTACAACAACTGACTTTACCCCGGCTGTTAATGGTAAGGTGCCATAGTATCACAATGTTGCTTTATGCAAATAAAATATCAACTTTAACTGCTAGAAAGAAACTTGAGGCTACCTAGTTTTTCCACAATTTATGCTAGCTCAGAGGAAATAACACAGCAGTGAGGGAATGGGTGGCATATGAGGTAATGACTAATATTTGAGTCATGTTGTATCATCTGTACTGAAATTGTAGCTTCAGTACACCGCTGTTGGCTCGCTTCTGGGTAAAGTACAGGCATCGCTGAAGTGACACCGACGCTTGACTTCGTCAGCCGGTGTAAAATACACGCCGTCCTATCCTCGCTCTCTCCTCCTGAATTTAATTGATCCGGGCAAACCGCGACCGTCTCTGAGGCTGTTCGCCTGAATCCATAACGCTGAGCATTTCGGGCGACAGTTGCCTCTTTTGTTTTTCTCCAAGCCCAGGTGCACATTTTGTTTTTTTTTTAAAAAAATCCATAACACTGTAACTGAAGGATAAGCCAGTGGAAAATCCGGAGTCAATCATCCCCGCATTGTTGTGGAGGCAAGCTCGGAGGAGGGAATGGATGCGAGCGAGCGAGCGGAGGCGCACCGAGGCAGCTACCTGACAGACCCGGCTCCTCTGTGATGCAGCTGTTTGTGCTTGCAGCGAGAAACCCAGGACGCCCCGACGGCTGCTTCCTTTTAAAAAAACGCTAACGAGCGAGAAATCAGCGGCTATTTGTTATTCTACACGTGTTTGGGATTGCATATGAGGAGCGGGGTGGAAAGCCATGTTGCCAGTCTACTCTCACAGAGGGAGAGAGAATTCACCAGCGCTTTGATTTTTCTAATCCACATTCCTCTGTTTTCCACGCCGAGGTGATCTGTCAGTTTGTTTGCCTCCTTCCCGTAAACGTGATCTGTCTTTTTTTTTGCGGACCTGTTTTTTTCTTCTTCTTCTTGTTTTTAGGTAACAACTCGGTAATAACACAGAAGTGTGCGACTGCGAGGAGGAGAGGACGGCGTTGGCATCTATCCATGCGCGCTCCACACCGCGCTATTTATTATGGAAGTGTGACCCCCAGGCAGCCGAGGTACAACACATGCTCCCATCCCCAATCTATACTCCCTCCAAGTGTTTTCATGTAAAAGGACGGGGGGTAGTATTTTGTGCACATCTTCGGATAAAAAAATGCTCTGAACGTCGGGCTGTTTTGCCGGCTGTCAGTGACGCAACATCTCACACAGACTGCATGAGAGATACATGCGTCGAAGGGCGTGAACTTGCAGAGTCTAACCTCCTTATCCCTTAAGAACGCATCCACTTATCTACAAAGCCACTTTTGAAAAAAAAACAAAACCCTTGCACCATCAACACATCCGAACTCGTCACAATGGATCTCAAAGCGGACTCGGAGGACATGGACTACAAGCGGCCGGCTCCCATCGAAGTTTTCGCCAGCAGGTCCACGCTGCACGGCATCTCGCACATGTTCACCATCGAGCGGATGTGTATCAAGCGCAGCCTGTGGATTTTGTTCTTCATGTGCTCCGTGGGCATGCTGGTGATGGTGTGCGTGGACCGGGTGCAGTTCTACTTCCAGTACCCGCATGTCACCAAGCTGGACGAGGTGGCGGCTCCGATGATGGTGTTCCCCTCAGTCACCTTCTGCAACCTCAACTCCTTCCGCTTCAGCCGGGTGACGCGCAACGACCTGTACCACGCTGGGGAGCTCCTTGCCTTGCTCAACGGCAGGTGTGTGTTTGTGTGTGTGTGGCCCCACTGCAGGTCAACCTGTTGGTATGCATGAAGCAAACCTGTGAATGATCAAGTGCTTTGATAGCAGACATTCTCAGATTATTTAATTTATGTCATTCAGTAACCCACCTCACTTTTCTTTTCTTTTTCTTTTTCTTTTTCTTTTTCTTTTTCTTTTTCTTTTTTTCTCTTTTTTTACACTCCCAAACAGACACACTAGCTGCTTGGATGATACGATTTTGCCTCAGGGAAACCCATCTGTGAGGATTTAGTAGTTGTTGATTCAGGAATTGATTGTGTCCATCCCACAATATCAGATAACAGTCACAAGATTTAAACGCTTGGCGGAAACAGTACATTTTTAATTTGGGTACACAAAACTGAACTATTAGTTATTCCAATAAATTAATTGAGAAACGCTGAATCACTAAATCCATAAACCCACTGACTGAATTCCAAAACTCCCTCTTGAAATATTCTGTCAGCGGAAATGGTGCATGTGCTTTCCTTGTCAGGCCTAACAGTTAAAATCTATAAGGCACTGGTGAAGCTTGAACTTCTGTATAATTCCATCTTGGTTTTCAGCAGCCTCATGGGAACGTGGCCGGAAATCTTGCCATGATTTGCGAATCGTCTCCGGTGAAATCTTACATGTCACACGGAAGTGCAAAGCAGTGTTTTAACACCTGTCTCGCTGGTTGTCGCTGTTAGGCCACTGGGCAATGTGCCAACAACATGGATAAAGCATGAAAAACATTTTAAGGCTCTCTGTGAACCTGAATTGAACTTCATTGTAGAAAAAAATAAAGGGGGTGGGGGTGGGTTGAAAGGCCTCTTCCAAAAGTGGGTTATTTACAAGTAGTAGTGTGACATTAAAGATCATGCTAGATCCACACTGCACATAAGCTGCTGTATTTATGAAATCGTATGCAACAACGTGAAATATGCCCCTGACATCAATCTGTTCAAATATGTTGTCACAGTATTTGATTTAAAAAAAAAAGAAAGAAAGAAAAGGAAAACAACCCATTTGGTCACAATCATGAGAACAAGGTAGCAGATAATACATGAGCTGTTTCTGAGTGGTTAATATAAAACGATGAAGGAGAACATGCCGCTGGTGCTATTTCCTTCCATCACGTGATATGAATATCTCAATATTGGATAAGTAGACGAGTAGATTTTTAAATCCCCTGCTGACAAAGTGTGAAGAGACGCGTGTGTGTCTGCGTGTGATTCATAACTACCAATCCCTCCCTTTACACTTGTTGCTCTATGCTTTGCTTTGATCATTTAGTCTTTTGGCAGCCATGACAAGCTCACCGTTGTGTGTTGAAACTTTTGACTTTAAATGTCTTAACTTTTTCTTCTTTTCTTTTTTTTTTTGCTACCCAGATTATGCCAGTCACGTTCACCAGCTATTCTAGTAGAATTCACATACACGCACACAAATGTAGACTACTTAACAAATAAATGATCTACTACATACAAACACATCTAAATGACATCTTGACATCATTAGTCAGTGTATTTTTAGTTTATCGATCCACACAGCTCTGCGGCTGAAGGCACAGTTGGAGAGTAGCTCTGTGGTACATGAGAGACTGACATAAATCCAATTCCTTGTTTTCTTACTGACTATCGTTGCTCTGTGACCTCTATATGCATCCAAATACCAGGTGATAACCTTACAGGAAAGCAATAGATTCCATTGCTTGGGGCTGCAGTTCTAGTGCTTTGTATGGTATAGATTTCACCCCGTGTGCCTACGTCCTACATAGATTTGTTTCTCTGTGTAATGGCAACATAGGCCTCCACTTCTTTGATTATTAGTGCAGGTTGAGTCAGATTTCCTGTTCGAAGTGAGATGCACACAAGAGAAAAACTGAAGGCTGTGGCCCTTGCTCCAAGTGACTTTGGAATGAGCTGATTTTAGATGGGAGGAGGGGAACTGCAAGCAGAGGCAATTAACTTGTGTCTCGTAAGCTGTGTGATGAACAAGTCTTTATCCCTGTGTAATTAGTGCTGTTTGTTAAGCTACAGCGTTGTCCCGCTGATTAACGCTCTCTCATCTATCTGGCTGTTTCTTGCCCCCTCTGTTCCCTGTTGCCTTTGGGGAGGAGTCCCCTTACTTTTTGCCAACTCAGAGAATGGCGACGTTTTCTTAAAAGATGACAGGGCAAGCGTAGTCTTACTCTCAGACAGTCTCATGGAGGTAGAAAAGGTACTGTGTGATAAGGACTGTGGAGAATGATAAAACAAAGGAATTTGGGCCAACTTGAATCTAAGTTGTAGATAAGAAAAAAGGTTTATAGGGCTTCCTGTAGAGACTACTTCTAAATGACACATTGATTGGCCAGAAAACATTTCAGTGGTAAGCTTCGTGATATCAGGCTACATGCTGTGGATTTTGTCAGAAAATGGCAGAAGGAAAACAAAGTGTCATGTGGCTGTGAGTCTGTGTCCATCACTGTCTCCAGAGGAAGCAGCATGCAGTATCTACCCTTGCAGTGATGCCAGACTTTCTTAGACAAGTTTATAACTGAACTAGAAGTAGCTTCACCTTAAGTTTTTTTCTGCACAAAGGAAAATCAATCACATTCACATTTAGTTTTTGCAGGTTGAAGTCACACTTGGCAGTGCAGAACATTACGCGTAAATTGCTCAATTTTATTTTTATTATGTCGCAATGGCAATTACGTGATAATTAACAAAAGAAAGGTCATTTTGGAGTAGGTGTTGGTTATGTGGTTTATGCTGCCAAAAAGTGTTGGTTCAGCTCATGAAGTCAGAGAAGCGAGTCTTCTGCTTGCACAGTTATCGAGCTTTAACATGTTTCCTGAGCTTGCAAACATGCTTTAAATTCACGTAAGCAGTTTGTAAAGTGCCACAAAATGTAACACTTAGTAGCTTTCACGACCTTATCTGTCTCAGCACGATCGCAGCTCCTAATCAGGATTTGACTGTTGTATAAAAGTGTTTGGTAGAGGACGTAGGGAGGTCAGAAAATACTGAATCATACGGTTGCTTCCGAAGCTGATTTTTTTTTTCAAACAAATGTTCATTTGCATTTATATTGTGAATGTTTGCCAGAGAGAAGCCTATCAATTGAGAGACTTAGGCAATTTATCAAAGGTCAAGGTTTTTCAACGATCAAATGTGTTGGACGGTGCTGCATGTTACTCTTGGATTCTTTGCTTCTTTGTTTTTTTCTGTGTGATTACCTTTCAACGAATCAGAGATTCTTTTGGGTTGGCTTCACCCCTCCGTGGTCCTTGTATGCGTTTCTATGATCTTGTCCAACGTGGCATAATAACCGTATGACAGGTGCACCATCATTAAGATGTGATTATCGAAACTGCTCCGGGGAATCATTGCAGTTATTCATTTTCAAGGACACTGCACAAACAATTCCATCTTCGTTAGCATATGAGTTCAATTTGTGATAATTGTATAATTACCTGAGATTATATCAAGATGTGTTCATTGTTGTGTCACACAGCCTGTAGTATTAACACCAATGTAATACACTGGGAGTATAAATTGCTACTTTTGTTAGATTTTAGTTAAATTGGCAGTGTCAAGAAAGTCCTGAGTGAGTGCAGTGTTGTGACCACAGTCTCACTGTCAAAGTTCACTCTGAAAATCAGTGGTTGCCAGTATTTACTCATTCCTCTCATGAGGTGGCAAAGTGATGCAGATGCTCCTTCATTCGTTTTAGTCCGCGCAAGAAAATTAAAGTGCTTGTGGCCCGTAATCCAATTTAGCTTCCCCCGCCCCTACGTCGTGAGTTTGCTGTGATTGCTTTAGGGAGCAGTGGCAGGGCAATATTAAAAATCTACCCATATTATTGTGATTGTATACGCTTCAACTAAAGCCTCCTGACTCGGGGATCTGAGCACGGCGTCTTAAGTGCTCTCCTGGCAGCTTTGTGTTGCTTCTAAGACACAGGCTCAGGATACAATTCAATTAAGTTCAGAATATACCACAACAGGCTGTATCTTCTTATTACAATAAAGCATGACAATGTAGTGATTTAGTCCCAGCAGGAGCCAGGATACTGAACTAGTTTTGAGCGCAAAGATGCAACTTTTTCAGTTAGTATTTTGCCTGTGTGATGTGACCTGCCTTTTCCAAAGCCCCAGATTAACCTTTCAGAACAGTAAGATTTCTGCTCTAGTATTATCAAGTAAAACAACTGTAGTTGATAAAGTTTAGTGTATCATGTGTATAAAATTGACGAACAATGACAACATAATCGAAACTTGAAACATAATCTGTAATGTAACTTTAACTGTGAATGACAGAAGAGTTGTGATTATTTATTTATCTACTTGTTGACATTTCTCTAATACAGTGACCTGTTTGTGTGATCTGCCATATAGGGTCGCAGCTATGGGTATAGAATTATCAGCCCAGCCAATAATTGGTGACGATTTCTAAATTTAAAAAATCCATTATTTGGCTCTCATGCAATTGTTAAGTTTGAGGTGACCATGAGAGATAGAAACACATAGATCAAGAGGGACTGTGACCAGGGACTGTATACAGGGTACATACGAAATCTTATCCTGTGGGGCCTCGTAGATTTTTCTCCCACAGATGTCACAACTAAATAACCTATCAACACTGAATAATCTGAATCTGCAAAGTAACTTGTAACTAAAGTTATAAAATAAATGTATTGGATTGGAAGTATAAAGTAGCAGAAAATTTAAATATTCAAGCAAAGTTCTTCAAAGTTGTACTTTAATGCAGTATTTAAGTAAACTGTTGTTAGGTACATTCCATCAATGGTTATTTTAAAATTTAATGGAAGATTTAGATTTTTACCCAAATATCAGCTATTGGTCTCTGGAATTACTAATAATTGGTATCGGTATTGGCCCTGTAAAAAACAGAAGTCTAGCCTGCGATCCGATCTGCATCGGGGCCGATATGGGCATTTTTCCACTGATCGGGGAACGGCAATTTTGAACGTGGACCCAAGGCCAATTTTTTTTTATGTCAGAGAAAAATTTGTGGCAGAACTCAGACGCGCACATAACGTTACTCTGGCAAACCTGTTGATACAATGTCTGCAGTGTGGAAATAACTTAAATTCGAAAGCGAAAGCAGTCCAGCAGCGACATGTAACATCTGCAATACGACCGTTTCGCAAGGGGCAAAAAAAGAGCTGCATTTAATAGTACTCATTTGGTACGATAATATTACAGTGAAGATAATGAATTCATCGCTCTGGATAACCAGCTCATCTCCGTGGTAGAGGATCAGTGTTTTCTTTGGAGTTTTTGAATAGAGCATGCAAAACAGACATTCGAGGAGATGCTGAACGCGTGTGAAATAGACAAGCAAAGACGTCATTTTACGTGACAACGTAAGGAATGTGAAAAAAGCAGTGGATGATATGGAGGTACCAAGCGTGGGCTGCGTCTCACACACACTTCAGCTGGCTGTACGCGAGGGTCTGCTGTCGCAGTGCTGCGCCATAGACTCACCTGCTAATACAAGGAAGGTGGTAGGCCAATGTTGCAATAGCATATGCAGAATAAGAAAGAGCCATATGAAAGTATATACTTTGTTTCAACAAAATAAAAATACCTATTAACGAACAACTTGGATGCAGGTACTTTTTTTCTTAATGCAGCTGTATTATCCAGGAAAATATTAGTTAAGGCTAAGTATCGGATCGGGACTCGGTATCTGCATTTACTAAATATTAAAGGACTCGGATCGAGATCAGGGTAAAAAAAAAACCTGATCGGGACATCCCTATTTTATATGGCTGCCGTTCTTAACATTATTCAGATTTTACATACTAGACATTGGTTATGACAATAGCTTGAATAAATAATGTAGAAATACAGAAAAGACGTGACCTTACGCCAGATGTGTGATAAAGTTGGCTAATTTATAATATACTGTTACATTACTAGCTAGCTTGCACAGTCAATTAAGTCCCGCATTTAATCATTACAGACCAGTGACATGAGTAAAAAAGAAAGATAATCATGAATAAGGTATTAAAGATCACCTGGCAATGAAATGCCAGTTACAGGTCAATCATACAGTAGAGGGTCATTACAACTGTAACAATATAATCAATCATTAATAATTATATTGTAATATCCTTGATCCACTTCTGGTTCACTACATGGCCAGAGAATCTATGTAAAGTGTACAACATTTCAGACATTCTTCTCCAAAATTGTTTGCCATTACTGTTGTTCAGGTTCTTCCTGATGTCCTTGACATTGCTGTAAAAAGTAAAGTTTCATAAAAAGGCAAGCTAAGAATAGAAAATGGTTCATTTCTTGGGACAGCTTGCATTCAAATGGGCGGATATTGTAGGGAGAGAGCACTGCAGGAATGGCAACTTGTCATTGTCTGATAGTAGCCCACATTCATGTATAGCTGTAGGGTTATAGGTTTATTTCCAGTTGAATGCAACCATTTTAAAGCATTTCTTGATTGGTTCTGGTTTCTGTCTACTTGATGAATTTTCCCTTAGATAAAATAATTTCTTCTATGTGTATTCATAAAGCAATAGGCCATTTGTGATGAAGGTTAGCTTGTTTTCAGGTGAAGATCTGCTTGAGAGCTATTCAGAAGAGCTATCGCACTGGCTAAAACCCACACATCTCCCTTGGTAATAGACATCTTTCAAAAACAAGGTAATTTAAACACTAAAGGCAGCCAGATTGCACATTTACAGTGTATTATGTGTTCACATGTTCACACACAAGTGGAGTTGAGCATCAGCCTTACATAACCTAAATGTGTTTTGATACAGTCTCAACAACAGCTAAATTAGTAACGACAATGTAGCAACTAATGAATAAACTTTGTTGTGTTTATCGTCTGTTTAATTTATGAGCTAAGTGGTTATCTGCACTGTCCTGTCTTTAGTTGGTTGGTTGCTGCTTGTGTTAATTCATCTTACTATATGTTTTTATTAAATTGATAAATAAAAAGAAAACAGCTTTTACTTTTTATATAAAAATTTAAGATAAAGACTTTTAAAAAAACTGAATAATTAGCCAGAGTTGATTTTCAGAGTTTGCTTTGAATTGTGGAGAATGTTAGAGGCAGACATGTTACAAACGGTATGCCAACACTGGTATTTCATTCATTGATTGTTTCTGTTAAGTAGGTGTGATGGTTACTGAATAATCACATTTGATACATTGTCATACTAATCAGCTGATAAAATAGAAAATCTGAATTTACAATATTGCAGGGTAGAATTTGTGTGATAGTCAACTCTTGGCCAGAACAATAGTGCTCATCTTGTCTGTTAACTCCATCTATAATTCCTCTTCCAACATGAAGTGTGATGGATTCCCATCCCATCTCATCAGTGTTATGAGCACAGTGGGGAGAAACAGTCCTCATTTCAAATTACAGCACATACTATCTCAATGGTGAATATTTTATTTCACTCTGTTTGCAGCAGGTAAACAAAGCTGTAGCAGCAGTGAAACATATTACATTCCTGTAATTTGGTTGGGACGCGAGTTAAAAATACATTGCCAGTTGAATATTAAGGCAGTGCTCACAAAAGAAATAATGTAATATTTCATTTTTTATTCATGGATCAACTTACATTATTCCCATCATCAAGGGACAAAATCTTGTTCATGAGTACAGACAAAGCTTGACCTTGTGGAATTAAAAAAAAATCCATTAAGATTTACCACCAATTATAGTTTGAAATAGTGCCCATATCCATGAGAAATAACTCTGCTGTCAGCGTCCACAAAGTCATTCACAGATTTATTGTCAGAGGAGCAGGGTAAGCCTTTGTCTCTGTCTGTCTCTCGCGGGTTTTCAATTCTAATTCTGGTTTCTCCAGCATTGGGACAGGCTTATTCATGTTTGCGAATGTAAATTGAGCTGTCCAAAATTATTACAATAGCACAATACATGAACCCTATTATAAGATGGCTCCTGCTCTGTCACATTACACACAAATTCAGGCCTTCATATCAAACCCCAATACCTTACAATGTTGCAGTATTTCTAAAGAATAGCAGAAATGACTACCTTGTTTCGCAGTTAATTTAAAAAACCTGTTTGCAGTATTTTACAGTGCGATTGACACAATAGACTCTGTGTTCAAACAAATTATTCTCATAAGTGTCTGTCAGTAGTGCTTAATCTTGGCGCTGCATAATTTGGATGCTTGTACCACTGATGGCCCGTTGCTCTGCAGGGTTCATCAATGGGCCGTCATTTCTGCGAGCAGGGCCACACCACTTAATTGAGGTTAATTTGTGTCTGTGAATGACTGTGAGCAGGTGCTGGAGGTTGATGGTGGTTGTCAAGCAGAGGCGTGTCATAAATGACTTTCCCCCTGTTTTCCTTCTGTGAGTATGGCCATTATGGTAAAGTCGAGTTTCAGTATGGTGTGTGTTTGGCCCTTTCCACACATAATGTTCACTGCTATTTCGTCAAACAAAACTTAATCTATGCATTTTGGCCTTTCGTATACACGTAAACAGCATTTTCTGAAACACTTCTTTCCTCCGTGTTTATGTACGGACAGGCAGGAATGGAGATTTTTGGAAAGAATGACACAGAAACCAACGTTCACTTCTTGATAAGTTCTTATCAGTGTATGGGCTCTGGGTTATGATATTGATTTGATACAAGATTTTCATGGTGCAACAAGCATTTCAGAAAATATCACAGTTTCACACTATTACACAATTATTATTCAATATTATTTTTCAGTTCAGTTTTCAACAAAAGTTTTTTTGGTTGAACAAATATTTTTTCATAATTGCAAAAGCAGCATCGCGTGGCAGTCGGGGACAGTGCCTCTGGACTGGCAGACTGGGGTGGTGGTCCATCTATTCAAAAAGGGGGACACTTCTCAGCCTCCCTGGGAAAGTCTATTCCAGTGTACTGGAGAGGAGAATATAATAGGCCGATAATCGAACCTCAGATTCAGGAGGAACAGTGCGGTTTTCGTCCTGGCTGTGGAACACTGGACCAGCTCTATACCTTCTGCAGGGTGCTCTAGGGTTCATGGGAGTTTGCCCTACCAGTCCACATGTGTTTTGTGGACTTGGAGAAGGCTTGGTGTCCCTCGTGGCATTCTGTGGGAGGTGCTTCGGGAGTACAGGGTTGGGGGCCCTCTGTTAAGGGCTGTACGGTCCCTGTACGACCGGAGCAGGAGCTTAGTTCGCATTGCCTTCAGTAAGTCAGACCTGTTCCCGGTGCATGTTGGACTCTGGCAGGGCTGCCCTTTGTCACCGGTTCTGTTCATTATTTTTATGGACAGAATTTCTAGGCGCAGTCAGGAGCCGGAGGGGTCTGGTTCGGGAGCCACTGGATTTCATCTCTGCTTTTCGTGGATGATGTTGTCTTGCTGGCTGACCTCCAGCATGTCCTGGGGCGGTTTGCAGCTGAGTGTGAAGCAGCTGGGATGAGAATCAGAACCTCCAAGTCTAAGGCCATGGTTCTCAACCGGAAAAAGGTGGCTTGCTCCCTCAAGGTTGGGGGAGAGTTCCTGCCTCAAGTGGAGGAGTTCAAGTTTCTTCCGCAGGGTGGCGGGGCGCACCCTTAAAGATAGGGTGAGGAGCTCTGTCACCCGAGAGGAGCTCAGAGTAGAGCTGCTGCCCCTCCACATCGAGAGGAGCCAGCTGAGGTTGCTTGGGCATCTGTATCAGATGCCCCCTGGACGCCTTCCTCGGGAGGTGTTCCAGGCATGCCCCATCGGGAGGAGGAGACCCTGAGGAAGACCCAGGACATGCTGGAGTGATTATGTCACCCGGCTGGCCTGGGAACGCCTTGGGATCCTCCCGGAGGAGCTAGAGGAAATGTCCGGGGAGAGGGAAGTCTGGGTGTCCCTGCTCAGACATCTGCCCCCGCGACCCGGCCCCGGATAAGCGGAAGAAAATGGATGGATGGATGGATGGAATAATTGCAAAAGATATGTTGTCCTGACAGAAATTTGAAATACATATTTTTTGATAACACATAATATAAACACATGAATACAAGTACATATGATATTGAACTCTAACTTAACGTAGGACTACAAAACATCAGTTTTCATACCATGGTATACCTTAAAAACAGTATATCGCTGCAGCCCTAGTTTGTCCATTGATGGAACGGATGTTATGTTGTCTAGATTTAGAAAGACACAAACAGACATTGATAAGGGATCTACACTGATGGAAGAAAGAGACCAAAATGGCTGATTTAATAAAAATAGCATTATCCGAAAGCCATTCTCATGAACCCCATATCTCAAGAACGCATTCAGGGAGTTTTTACAAATTCAGCACTAAAATCCACCATGTAGTGAATCATGGATGAACTGATAAGAACTTGGTGGCCATGACAAAATAATTTATATGATATTTACATTCACTAGCAAGGACCACGCCGTCAACATGATACGTTTAAACGATTTATTATGAACGAAAAGGAAACAAAACGTTGGAGATCTTGTTCTTCGAGTGCGTTGTGGGGAAGCTTGTGGAGAATCCGCCGCCGCACCCGGGCAGCAACAGACCCCCTCGTGGACCTACGAAGGAGAGGAGAGAAAAGAAGAACAGAGAGAGAAATGGGGTGGGGGGGGGGAGGGGCGCAGAATACGAGAGCGAAGAAGAGGAAAGGGTCAGGTGGTTATTTATAGAATACCGGAAGTTGGCGCTGTTGAGGCGTGGTCCTACTCCTGAAACTTCGCTAGATAAGCTTCAATTAAAATTTGACATACGCATATCTAAAAGGATACAATTATGAGTATATGAAATTTGATATCCAAAAGGTCATAGGTTAAATTCACTGTGACATGATAATATCCTGCAAAAATGCAATGTGTTGTGGTTCTAGTTTTTGTTCTGTTGTCCGGAAAAATTTAAGCTACCTGGTTGCTGTGCCGGCCGTGGTACCTATAACAGAACAAAAAGTAAGTAAGTAAATAGTAATTAAAAGTAAAACTAATTCATAGTATTTTCTGTAACTAAGCAACTTATCACATAGTATACAATCTGCTTTCTCTTTAGACTGGCATGCGCTTTCATCTATGAAAGTGTATGTGTATGCGTTTTCATCTGTGTTAGTATGGACAGAGAATTTTTCACAAACTAAAGTGCTTGCCTCAATCTCTATAAAAAGGTATCTGCGTAAGAATGCAGAACCTGTAGGCAGGGGACAGGATTTTGGTATGGGAGGCAGTCTGATTAAACTTTTTTAGTCTATGTTGTATTGACCAATGACTTTCTAGCTGGCTTGCATGCTGGTTGACAGTCCATGTGTATAGCAAAAGAGGAATGCAATTTCGGACCCCATTGGCTATCGTCTGCTGACAATTTTGCTTTTCAATAGTTCTTAAATGATAACTGTTTTAGATTAGTTTTGAAATCATCTCTCAACTCCAAATCCATTCTGGAGTCACATTTTGTTAATTGGACTGCAAACAATTTCTGGTGACAGAAACAGGAAGTGTTGGCACAGATATCTTTTATCCGCTGGCTACACCAGAAGCGATGAAACATTGGTCATTGCCCGCAGAGGCTATAACCGTCAGATGATATACGATGGGTTGTGAGATAGGGTGTGTGTTGATATACATGAATTTATCATACTAAGTCTTGTTTTTATGATTGTGTGGAGGAAAGAGAAACAGAACAAAAGAGAGTGAGTGTGTATGATTCCCTACATGATACACCTGATAATGTTTCACACGAAAATTGCAATGGATACCACGTGAAGTGTTTTGCTTTACTTTAATAACAAGTCATTTGAATACTCTTTTCCAGACTGAAAAACAGCATTATGAACATTGTTATGCTTAGTATGTGAAAACGCTCTACTGCCACAGTTCCCAATAATTTGACAGGGTTATTAACATGATTGTGCAAAAAGAAATACCCCCATCCTTTCAATAATGAGCCATTTTCTCTCGCTCATTCACACTGATATAATACCACAGCTAGGCTGCCAGCTTCAGACAACATGTGGAAAATATTGTGAGAGCTTGCTAACTGCAGGTCTGGGAGAGCTGGTGTGCACACGCATGTACCATTCATTCAGTCGGAGAGTGAGTATGCGCTTTTTGCTGTTTGTCTATTAATTTTTTACACGATAATCCGTATTGTACTGCCAAAATGCTGGTTTGCCTGCCAAACTCTTTAAATGCACATTTTAAAATGGATCTGAGGTACAGCCAGTTGTTGTGTCTTTCTCTTTTGTACAAGGGAATTCCCTGAAATCAAGTCTATTTTTTACTCTTTCATGGGTAGATTAAGGTTTTGTGTTTGACGATGATTATGTTTGAATAAAAAAGACACTCAAGAATAACAGTCTGTGAAATTTGGTTTTACTTTTAGATGCTTTCTCTGTTGTTGTCATTTTTTCAGAAGATAGTGGCACAAAACAAAATGAAAATGAAGACATTAAACAAGGCTGGTTCATTACTGTATCTATGGGTATTTATAAACGTGCTACCTCATCACCACATGAACTAACTCCAAGGAACTTCCTATCCAGGTATGAGATCCGGGACCCACACCTGGTGGAAGAAAATGTCCTGCAGATCCTGAAGGAAAGGGCTGACTTTGACAACTATAAGCCCCGGCCCTTCAACATGCGCGAATTCTACGACCGGACAGGCCACGACATCAAGGACATGCTTCTGTCCTGCTTCTACCGAGGCATGGAGTGCAGTGCTGAAGACTTCAAAGTGGTGAGTCAGGCGTGTTAACAGTTGAAACATGTACAGGGCCAGCAGAGGCCTGCCAAGACGCTGGTCAGCTGAGCAAATCTGTGATATAAGTTCAACATTGATGTAGTGCTAGAGGGAGATTCTGAAGACCCAGCTACAATATACACACAAAAATGTGCGGTCATGAGGTCCTCATTAAGACTCTATAGGAACTCTAAACAAAGAAACATCTGGAACAGATTGACTGGCTAGCTCATGCACCTAATCTGAGCCTGTGACAAGTGATACCCGTCACTCTGTATTTATCTTTGAACCTCCATACATCGACAGAAAGATGTGGCTACATCATAGAAAGAAATACAATCCAACAATAACTAAACATTGCATAATAGATGATTTCCTCCCATCATGTAGTTTATGTTAATGTCTATATGATATGACTGTCTGTTGAGCAATCATTGCTGAAGTTTGCTTTTGGAAATGACATGGCAGGATATATAAATAATGATTTCACTGATTGATTTTCCTCCTCAGTGCAGTCAATGGGGCTCCATCAGTCCAGATCTGGGACTGACTGAAGTGCTCATCTAAGTATCGTGATACACATCAAGTCTGCAGCCCTGCATGCTGGCCTTAGTGTTGTAGTTTACAGTCTTTGAAAGGTTGAGCAATGCACTCATAAAAGGCTGAAACATGGTCTTTGGCTGAACTTTCTGTCGCTGCTATAACACTTGCTTTATGAGTGAGAAGTTAAAAAAATCTGTCCCTGTGGGAGATTTGCTGTGTGTTTGTTTTTCTCTTCTGTCGGATGGATGCAGACATCCAATTTTTACTTGGAACCTGTGCGACCTGTATACAGTATGTGCTGAGCAGTCTATGGATTCATCAGGTACAATAGCAGTAAAACCTCTCTGCTGTCTGAAGCACATCTGAAGCACATGGGGTTCACTGTGTCAGCCTCTAATTTTCATCAGTTATTGCACATTATTTTTCATTTCTGTCTAATAACAGCCACTGGTAAAAACAGTCAGTACACACTCACAGAGGAACATTTGATTGGTAATTAAATGTGTATTTTTTGCTGACACCGTCAAACATTATTTTTGAAAAGAAAACGAGCAATTTGTCTTTCTTTTAGATTTGCTATCTAAGTTTGTCTGTCTGTGGTTTGGTGCTGGCAGGTAGCATACAGTGTGTTTATCAGAGCTTGTTTGCTGACGATGGCTGTTTACTGCTGCAGCAAGAAATAGGCCTGATAAGTGCCGTGACTATCAAAGATCCAGTAAATGTTTGGGCCGCAATACAATACAATAAAACAGAGCTACGGAATAGGTTGATATTTATTTTTGTGTTTATGAGAGAGGCTTTCAAATTACACGGATCCTTTGTTTGATATAAATACTTTGTTTTATTATCATTTTAATTTTCCTAATGTTTTTTGCTATTTAATTTTCTAACTAAGGCAGCAGTTACTGTAATCATGACAGTTATTTATATAGCACTCTAATAAACACAAATTGCAAAGTGCTTTGCACCAATAATAATATAGTATAGTGAAGAGGTGGGGACACCTTGTCGGACAATTTTGTGTGTGAAGCATATCTGAAATGATTCTGTGAAATGTCTGCCAGTTTATGAATTAAAATGCTAAATGAATTGTTACTGAAATGGTATTATTAAAGATCCTCCACATGCTCGTGAGAAGCCTCTGAAAAAACAATTTTCAATAAGCACAGAGAAACTTTACACTTCAAGAAATCAATGTGAAAACAGCCTTCAAATGTCGGACTCTGCACACATATCTTCCTACACAGTGAAGCTCAAATATTCAACTGTTGGAACAAGAACAAAAGCATGTTTTTGACTGGAGGGGGGACTTAAATGAATACAGAAATTGAGACACAAGACAAATCCAATTCAAAAGAATAAGTTTAAGGTGATTGTTGCTTATAAAATAGAGGCATTAGAAGTACAACAAAAAAAGAAATTGATTGCTCAAAGCTCATAAGAAAAGGAGGCCTCATGGTAAAATGTCACACATTGCAACCAGTGGCAGCTTGCTGTGGGAGAAGGAGCTAATCCAGACGGAGTAACTATCCAACAGATGCTCATGCCAGAGCAGGTGGCGAGTGATGATGGCACTGTATTGATAAGGTTGAAGTCTCTTGAGAGTTCTGTGGTAATTGCGACCTAATGCATATTTGTAAATGTCTCATAAAGATTCCAGTTGGCACAGATTACAGAATATCTTAGTAGACACCACATGCTTGTTTCTGGGAAAATGCTACTTTTTCTTTATCCCTCTAAAAGCCTCCTATGACGTAAACTGGGTTGAGACGCATCCACACAAAACTTACCCTCACAAATTGTCTGAACCTTTCTCAGTCAAGTGAATCACATTTCTCACCCCTTTATCTGCCCATCCTCCAATAAATATGCATGCATAAAAGAAGAGAGTCACATGACTGATTACATTACAGGTGCTCTTCAGATGACAAGCAAACTGTTCTTCCAGACCGGTGCACCAGTTCTATAGATAACATGCATGTCTGTAGGAAGAGAGTGTGTCTGAAAGAAAGCAAAAAAAGTCTTTAAAATCCACTGTGTCACTGACTCTTACACCCTGTGTCCTTCAGTGGTCCTTTGAAGCTGAACCCCCTCCCCCGCGTACCCAGTAAAAAAAAAAAAACATAGTAGTACAGCAGTGGCTGCAACATGGTCCACATGGTGCAGCTCCTCTAATGTGCTGATGGGTCCACATTTACTGTAGTTAGTTGTGCTTATGGCAGATGGTGCTTCACAGGGCTCTACTGTATTAGTACAGTAGTGGACCTGGACAGAACAGCTCAGCAGAGAGCACTAATGGTGTGGAAAGAATCTTCAGAGTGATAGAAAAAAAAAAAAAAAAAAAG
>OMLP01046132.1:48131-74463 GCA_900302685.1 Spondyliosoma cantharus
TTAATAATGATAAAAAAAAAAAAAAAAAAAGGACGATGAAGACTCCCACATGCCTCTGCCTCCAAACCCCAAAGCAGGAAGCAGTAAAACTGTGATTAACACTGTCGGCAGCCCCTGCTTGCTTACCCCCAGCATCGGCAGCGTGCCTCGCTAGCTGCTCCCTTGCTGTGGAAGATAGCCAGAAACAAATGGTCGCTGCTGCAAATGGCATCAGGGCGTCCAGTTGCATCGCATCATTTCATCAGTGCTCTGACAAAGATGGAAAATAAAACAGTCAGACCGCAGCAATGTTAACACTTAATGCAGGTTGTCTCAGATGAGATGGTGAGAGTCTGCAGTGCAATACCATCTATGTGATGGATGAAAGGACTCTTCAGCTTCTATCTCAGATTTGATTTCAAATTGTTTTCAGGTTCCCGTTCAGGTATTGCATCCACCTCAATCCAATCATGTACAGTGTGTCCTTCTTAGGTCAATATTGTCGTCAACTAATGGTCACTGGTCCCAAATTTCTGTCATGACAGAAAATATTACAGATTAGTAACTCCTCTTGTAGTTGACCCTGCCTCCTCTATTTCCTCGGAAAGACTTTTGCTAATTAGTAATCCAGAAGGTTGGGCTTACATCTTTTAGCTCATTTGATACTAAAGTGCAGCAGGATAGAAAAATGACCCTCAATTAATATTAATAGGTGGCCTTCAGCTTCTGAGCTGGTGCTGCAGGAGATAATAGAAAACACTAAAAAGTGAGTAAAATACAGAGACCATAATTTGATTTTTTATGACCATGTGTTTGATTAAAGAGACACACATACGTCGACACATGGATCATGAATGTAGAGTCAGTTTAAGAGGAAAATTGTTGGGCACACAATCTATTTTAGTGCATCCCTAAGGAACCCTCTGCAGATTATATGTTGATAGGTGACTGACAAAACCAAGATACTCCATTTTGAACACTTCAAGACACCCACATCTGACTACAGTCACTGGGGGAAACTCTGACAGACTTATAACTTTGCTCGACTTAAAACTGAAGCAGAGGGGGTTTGGCAGAGAGTGTAACAGACAGAGCGTGATGGCACATGAGAATGAAAATAAGACCAAGAAAGAAAAAGAGAAAGAAGGATAGATAGTTTCAAAGACCAAGGCCCAGGTAACAACAAAGTCCTTGGGATGAAACTGAACATAATGGTCAAGTGCTGCAGAGAGGCACAAAGGCACAAACCAGCACCTGCTGCTGCAGTAGCAGCAGTGGAAGTACTATCAGTGGACACACAGGTTTGTGCTCATTTAGCATCTGAGACTGCAGAGCTGCACTGTATCTCCTTTTTCCAGCTGCCCAATTGTTTCCCCAAACACAATGAAGTATGGCAGCTCAACAGGTCTGTCCTTTCCACCTTTTGTTAAGAATAACATTTCAGATTGTATCCAAATGTTATCGGTCATAGTGTTATTTAAATTAATTTGTAAACATTGTCATGATCACACTACTATTCTTCACGTCCTTATCGAAGGCCATCTCACTTATTGCCTATGCAGTCCCCCAGGAAGCTGCGAATTAACAGCAGGATTTGTCTTGCTACTTATATTCACTAGAATATAGAGTTGCCAGCCAACCGAGAAGGAGCAACTTTGGCAGATTGCAAGACATACCTGTTATGATATATTTCGATATATTATGATATATATAAGTGCAATTTTGTTGGTAAATTAGTTTAAAACATTTTTTAACACTTTTTTAACGTTATAACACACAAAGAAAATCTATGTAATAGCTAGTAACAACAGAAATTCACTGGGAACCCCTTCTATATCTAACAACACAGTGTTTCCCACTCATAGACTTTACATAAACCAGTGCACATGACTGTTGGTTTTGATTGACCACACAATTAACAAGGTATGTTTTTTGGATGACTTTTTAAAACTTACTGCTCAAGAAGAAAGAAGGTAACATTGCTGGGAGAGAGAAAACCAAAAGGGGAAATAAGTTTAAATTATTGGCATATCAAACAACATTTTGTATTTGTCTTTAAGTAGTTTCCACTGGCCAATTTTGTTTCACTCTTGATCTATAACAAGCCCCCTGTCACCATCCTCTACCCTCCACCTTTGTGTAACCCAGACTCCTGCATAATTACCATGATCATTCTATTGAGCCATTGGCTCCATTTCAGATGTCCATTGACCCTGAGAATCAGAGAAGAGAAGTGTTGCTAATGAGATGTGATCAATAGAGAAAGCCTTTCAGAGACACCTGCCCATGGATCACATTTCACAAATACCCTTTGAAACAATCTAAAGCTTGGGACTTTTTGAAGTCTTAAAATATTAGATATAATTCACTCTTCACTTTTAAAATAATTGGTCGCTTTAATACTTCCTCCTCCCGATCCAAATGAATTGTTCCCTTTGATAAATGAGGATGGTGTTTTCTTTCATTTTAGTGTTGCTGAGTTTATGTTGGAAGGAGGCTGGTAGTCGTGTGTGTCGACTTTGTACTGGGGCCAGCTTGAGGGATCTAGTTTCTTTGGTTAGTTCTGGCTGTAATCTAATTTAATTATCTTAGCTATTAAAAATGATGACTGTTGAAGCTGAGAGACTTTTGAGGTAGCTGCCATTTGTAATATCAAACATTCAAACATGCTTTTATCCCCCATTCCTCATCAACTGTTTTTGACACAGCTCACCTTTGTTCCACCCTTTTTTACTCATTGCTATTCAAGTCTCATCCATCAGCTCAAAGCCGATGATTCTGCCGTTCTTTTTGGCCGGACAATTACCATCACTTTTGCTCTTGGGGATAAATCAATCAATTTGCTATTACTGTAGAACTCAAAGACATGGATCAATTAGGTTGTTACTGAGTAATGGATGCATCCCTAATGAAAAAAAAACACCTTTGAGTGTAACGAGGCCGAGGGCTCTGCCTGACACAGTCATGTCTTTTACTCTCACTAAGCAAGTCAAATAAGAAATTGAATTGTGAAGAAATAAACATTTTGTGCGTTTACTCAAAATATTTATTGATCCAACCATGATACTAAATCCAATATTTGACAATACACACTTTGGTTCTGAAACATTTTTCTCTGATGTATTGCCAATGTTCTATCAGATGAGCTCAAGAGCCCCTTCATCATCACCATGTAGTGTTCTTACTATTTCTCACTAGAAGTGTTGATTTTTAACAAGCCATACCTATATTCAGCACTTTAAGCTTCAATTGCTATCTAGGTAGCTAGTTTTCACGCACAGTCAATATCAACACGTTGTGTTCGGGTCCTGACAGTTGTGACAGCTGTGGCCTATGCGTGGGGCTGTCGGAGAGCTTCTGTGGCTCCAGTTTTTGTGTCCTGCATGGTTGGCACTAGTCAGTCCTTGTTGTCAGCTTTTTGGCCAGTTGAGCTTATAGAATTCTATAAGCCTGTCGTTAAAAGAAATCACTGAAATGCTGCTTTATCATAACAATGGTTTGGGGTGACTGAGGTTGGTGAGAAACTGTGCAGTCAGCCTACAGTATTTTTGCTGCTGCGCGGTTATTGGTTATTGTAACAGATTCACTAAAGAACATCCTCACACTGATTTATATTACTACTTCATATGTTGTAGATAACTATAACATTGTCAAAATGTTGTAACTTATTTTGTGAACGCCGCATTTTTCAGAAGCAGTTTTCAATTATAGAACGCATACAAAAAAACGTAAAAAGTACAAATGGTTTAAATTAAGTGAAAGTGTTGTTGTGAGTGTTTAATGGAAGATGAAATCATTTTGAGATGTTGCATTATGGAATAATTCCAGCCAAGACAGAAGTATAATATTGGTGTGTGTGATCACTGTGAAGTGGCTTGCTTCTGGTATCATCTTCTGGTATCGTCTCATTATAGTTTACTTTTTAAGAAGTGACGGGACAAGTTGCACAAGAGCCGACATCATCCAAAGTCAACTTTTCTTTAGCAAGGGAAGGGGAATGATACTAGGCCTGGACTCCCTGTCACAGGGCTTTTAATAAAGCCAAGTGTGTCCTTTGCCCTAGTGTACACAGAACATTTCAGCTGACCTCTTTTGAGATAGTTCCCAAATGTTTGAGGTGCAGGGTGGACAAAAAGTGAAAAGGGGAGGAAACCACAGATGAAGGCAAATTCAGGAGAGATCTGAGAATCCATTTATTCCATGTCACCCTATCAGTGCTCCTACCCTGACAAAAATGACTTTTAATAATGAATTTGGTGAGGGGATACACAATGGGGAAGAGAGTGAGAGAGAGAAAGAGAGAGAGAGAAATTATCCCTTAAAGAATCAATTATAAACACTGGTTGAGATCAGAGGCTACAGATGGCTAAGCGAGGCTTTAGAGAGAGAGAAAGAGAGAGAGGAAGAAAAAGTGGAAGGGGCAGGAAACTGTCCTGAAATAAGAACGTTGGTGAGCCAGCAGGGAGTCTACTCTCTTTGGCTCTGGGGGTTGTGATGCCGGGGAGCCTGTGGGAACAGAGGCAAGGAGGAAAGAGGTGGGGATTGATATACACTGAGGGAGACCAGCAGCGCACTCTCTGAATGAGAAGCAGGGTGGTGTGAGATCCCTCTGCTGAGGCCCTCCCTGCATGCACACAGTGTGTAAAGCTCTCAGTTTGCTACACTCCACTGCACAAACAGCGGATGTATGGTTTAGATTCTGCAGACAGTCTTGTGATAATTCACATGGTACTGGCAGGTGGCACACTGCAGCATTAGTCAGCTAATTACCATCCAGGCTCATATTTGCAGGGCTGATTTTTTTTGTCTTCTGTTTTCTGTTTTTTCTGTTTTGAAATTTTGAAAATAATTTTTGGAAATGTATCACATTTGCCTTGTTGCCTTACATCTGGCGTTTTTTTTCCTTCCTCTCTAGTTCATGGACACCTTTGAATTAATAAAAGATAAATTACTGAAAAACATGATTAATGGTTTTGGCATTTAAAGTTGATTCTGATAATAACAGCTGCTGATTGATGGCTACGAGTAAGCGTGCGCGCTGTTTCTCGTGATTGCATGAGGTAGCTTTTGTCTCAACTGTATTATTAAATATGAGACTTGGGAAGGTGAGCGACAGACAGGTCAAAAAAGATGTTTCTTTATTTCACAGACGACAGGGTACAGATGCTGTCATCTTGTGCTCCAGCGTCTGGGGATAGACAGAGCGATAAAAGAAGTTGGAGCACCACTCACGCCCCCGTGGGACGCTGTGTTTTCATCTCACCAGCCATTGTCGTCATTATTTTTTTTTCTTGTCTTTGTCTCTAGGGTGCATCCACTACTTTAAAAATACCCTGTCAAATTCCCTTTGACTCCAGTGTTTTTTGTATTCAATGGGGCTTCAAAGTAAGGAACTGTAATGAATACCCAGTTGTGTTCTTGCAACAGATTAGAAAAACAAATCATTTATGTCACGGTAATCATTCTTAAAGTATTATTTATTACCTCCGCCAAGGAGGTTATGTTTTCACCCATGTCAGTTTGTTGGTTGGTAGGGTTGCCAACAGGATTACACAAAAACTACTGAACGGATTCACATGACACACAGAATAACGGCCATTAACTTTTGGTACGGATCCAGGATTTTTTTCTCACTTCCTTTAATATAGCAAGATAGGGTCTTGCTATATTTAATTTCTCAGGGAATAATGCATGGGTCTTGACGAAGGTATGCCGACTACTGAGAGAGAAATATTTTTTATTCGTAATACATTGATGTGTTCAAGTATGCAGGCAGGTACTTACTTGTAGCTCGAGGCTGTGTTACATCTGTTTAATTCTTGTTCCTCTATTTATGTTGAGGTAACGTTGTATTTGGACTAAAAAGTGGCTGCCGAAGGACCTGTGTTGCTATAGAGTTGTTGGCTTGGATGCTGAGAAAAAGAGGCCTGTAATAAGTGGCTTGGAGGACTGCAACTGATAAACAGACACAATGTAGGAAATAATGGTTTAGTGTTAGTTCTTACAGGGGGCCATTGATTGTCTCTCCAACTTGTAGAAGGTAGAAATGGCATACTTCAGAGAACAAAGCAGTCATCGACAAGAAACTGTCTGTGTTGAAAGAGAGGAAAGAGAAGTCGATTGAGACGCCATGCATGAGACACAGAGAAAAGTGGTCCCATACTGATAAGTCCTTATCTTGCATTGTTTTTGAAGTCATTGTTGAATACATGTGTGATTTCCTCACTCAGATACGATGATGTGGTTTTGATGTGTTTGCAGCAAGTCACATTTCCCAGCTGCCCCAGTCAGTCAGTCAGTCAGTCAGTCAACAGTTGTTGGCCGAATTCATAAAAGATGCTTCGGATTCCTTCTGAATGAAAAAAGAGACCCGTCACTCAAGGCTCAAACAACCTCTGTGTGTCCTTCTTATCATCTGCTCACCAACCAAAGCCTGAAGGCATTAGCTCATCTGTTGTTTATTGCATTTGTTTTCAGTGTTTTCATGTAAAGTTTCAACCTTGTGAAAATGGGGCCTTGGGAATAGATAGATAGATAGATAGATAGATAGATAGATATACTTCATTTATCCCAAGCTGGGAAATTACAGTGTAGCAGCAGGAATATCTATGTCTCATATATCTGCCAACGACTAAGGGCAAAGCTGAACTACCTTAAACAGAAAACAGATCAGATGGTCCCTGACTTTTACATGCAGTAATAAACACATAGAAAAAAACCTTAAAAAGACACATGTAAGTATTTATCAGTTCTTAATTTGAAGAGCATGGACTCATGTATTTGTCAAAAATATTTGAATTTCAGTGATTCCAAATGGAACTGCATGTAACATTAAAACAACATTATTTTTTGTTGGAGTTGAACAGAGTAGACTTTCTGGAGATACAGTGTGTTTAGGAAGAGAGGGTGGCTGCAGGGCCTAGTGTTGAAATCAAAAAGACTTCCATAATTGGAATTGGGTCATTTAAAGGGCGTGCTGAGCAAAGACACTGGCTTTAGTGCTTTATCGCATGTTTTTGTAGGTGCCAGTGTGGTGATCAACCACTTTAAACCTCTATGCCTTCCAGCAGTGTTTCAATATTCAGCCTTTGCCTGCAAGACCTGAAGCAGCGCTCTTCTTCTCATCCTCATCAGTAGATTGTCTGCCTCTTCTTAATGTTTAATTAACAATATGTTGGATTGAAATACATTTATTCATTCATTCTAACCTCTGTAACCCTGATACCCATCCTACATTTTTCCTCCCTAACCTTTTATGTCTGTGCTGAAGACAACTGTCAGTCATCATCTTTTAATGTTTCCTCAGTTCGCAGTCTCTTTATCTCACCAATCCCTGGCAATGGATTTTTTCCCCCAGCTGTGGGGGTTGGTGGGGGAATTTAAAAGCATCAGAAATCACTTACAGATTGCTGAGTGTACAGTTCACACCAAGTTCGCTGTGTGCAGGCCTCAGAAAGGTGCAGGCAGCATATTCATGCAGTCCATCTAATTTATGGCTCCATTCAGTATTAAATATGTGTGTGTGTGTGTGTGTGTGTGTGTGCATGCCAACAGGTCACACTCAGTAAAAGCTCCAAATGAAATATCCAGATTCAAGAGCTTCTGCTATACAGCAAGATGCTGACCTGCAACTTTGTTGGTTAAACCCCTCAAAAAGCAAAGTTTGTGGTCTTTTTATCTCTTCAGGCTGCACAGTTATCAAAAAAAGTTGTTTTTCAAGTTGTACTGTACTGGAGCAGGTCTGCCTTTTCTGCAGATTTTTTTGTGTGTGTGTGTGTGTGCATGTGTGTGTGTGTGTGGTTTTGCACGTGTCCTTAACTCTAGGTACAAATATTCTTGAGGTTATATTTGTCATATAAGCCAGGAAAGGGCGTTCATGTAATGCTGCGAATGTGGCCACTGCAGCATTTCTCTTTTAATATGGCGAAGTAATTTTGTCCTGATGCCAGACTGTCAGTTACAATGGATGTGCCAGGCCCAAGTTACAAATCAGTGGATGGGTGGTGGCAGCAGAGTGGACATAGCTAAAATACTGCCTCTGCACCCTTATTCTGTCACTGAGTTTATGCTCCTGCTTACCCGAGGAGCAAACAGCTAGGCAGATAAGTACTGAGATTATTGCTTATGAAAGGGGGAAGGACGGTTGTAGTAGAGTTACGACAACCCAATACATTACCTAAACAGCAGAGACAGAAACCGACAAGTGGCTCAATCCACTCATGCAACCTTGGGGTCTGTTACTCTTGGCTTAGTCATAGATGCTGTTGCCAGTGTGTCTGACCCTGTGTCTTTGTAAACATAACAAGCCAAATACCCAGCTGTAATGGCCTCATTTTCTGGTGCCCTCTTCTCTGTCATCTAACCCTCGTAGATACATGTTTGCCTGCAAAAGGCCTTGTGCTGTGTTTTGATCAGCTGGATCACGTCAACTAGCCATTCTCAAAATTTTTAGCATTTCCAGCATTTTCCCAGGAACATTTCATTTCACCTCAGCGACTGGTTCAAAGAGCCTCATTTGTTGCCTTGACAAATAATCCAACAAGTGTCCCTTTTTTCTGGTTTCTGGTTCTCGTTTCGGTATTTAGATTTAAGTAAGTGATTGGCCAGATAATGGCAATATAATGAAAGGTCAAAACTTCTAATTTTAAAAAGCCACAATAGCTCTCTTTCACTTGATGTTAACCAGAGTAGGGGGGATGAATGCAAGTCTGCTGCTTTTCAGTACCTTTCAGCATAATGTCGTGGCAAACATTGGATGTTGGCTCAATCTTTTCAGTCTTGTTTTATAATGAATAATTGCAATTTAATGATAAAGACCACTCCTTTCAGTAGTGGTAGGATGACGTTTGATTGTGTATAAGATGGTTCGGTATTCATCAAGTTGATCCACAAAGCTACATAGGGTAGTAGAGTTTTGTAGTCGGTGTCATGTGTGATTATTGCAGTTTTTAACTTGACATTGCCTTCATTAAGCCTGATTCATGTTCTGTTTATTAGAGGCCATTGTGCTGTGCGTGCACTGTTACCGCACATACAAATAAATAGCAGCCAGTTGCGTGTGATTGTAATTCAAGCTGTCAGCATGTGTCAGCTAGTAAAAAGAGTAGAAATCCTTTGGGTGTATAATATGTTTTAGCGAAAAGCTTTTTTTTCAATTTAATAATAGGTTTTATCGCTTTAAAGACAGATTTGAATTTGCTCATCCTTTGGTTTCATGCAGCTCTTCCTAGATAGAATCGGCCTGAGGTTCTAAACACCAGCCTGTCCGCTGACGTTAGTTTCAACACCTCGCCTTTACTACACTGACACAAAAGCCTCAGATTTCTATTTCAAGGCACTGCACAGAGTCGCAGTTAGAATAATCACTTTGTCCAGCAGGCTATAAGAAGTGGATGGTTGGTGCTAAGAGAGGGTGGACCCACTTTTTTATTTATTTTTTTGATAGTCCTGCTCTTGTCATGTCTGGGTCTCACAGTTTCATTTCCTTGAGACACAAAATGTAGACAGCTTTAGGTTTCTGGTTCAAAGCCTAGTTCAGTTGAGGAGCAGAGCTTAACTTCATGTGTCAAAGAAATAAAAAGCTTCCACTTAACACCGTTGTGCATGACTTCATCCTGCAGATTATGCTCAAGCGACTGGAGGCTGAAATAAAAGGGTTGGTGTGCCGAAGAGAAAAGCGAGTGCTGGTTTTCCCACCTGCATGTGATCATGGGAGTGTGTGTCTGTTTGTATCTGTTTGAATTTCCCTGTGTGTGCGTCTCTTCTGGTGCACATAGGCCTCCATGTGATGCGTGTGCTTATTTAAGGTGTGTAATGGGATGGTTTAAATTAACAACAGTTTAAAAATATATAGATGACAATAATTCTGACAATGCAAACCATGCCCCTAGTTTCTTTCTTTTTGAGCGTGTGCCGATATGCTGATGGTATCGTAAGTGTATTGTATCTAAATGTCAGTTTGTCAGTTATGGATAGTTAGAGAAATTCTTAGAAACCGTATTTAGTGAGCAGTTTGGTTTGAGCATACTGATGTGTTTGGTGTCCTTCTCCTAACACCTGTAAGCACTGTCAGAGCAGACATGAGGGGTTTGGTTTTTCCAAATCCGACAGCTCTGCTGCGTTTATGGTTGACATTACCAAAGTTGATGATTTTCAAATTCAAATCCTACATACATGCAAATCCAGGTGACTCTGATGTGACATATGTGCAATATTTTCCTTTCCTTGAAGAAGTTTCTGGACAAGTAAAACACTGTAACACACATACCACGATAACATCATATGTCCAGAAGCCTCTTTGTGTTTGTTTTGAAAATCAACCAGTCAGTACCAAACTTGTATCAAGTTGACATTGGCATCAAAAATGAAAAAAATATAAAACCAACTATATGTGACTGATCCATGTCTGTGTTGAGAAGTTGTTTTCAGGCTGTAACTATGTCAAAAGGCTGTAATATTTGGTTCTGTTTTACAGAGTACTTTGGCCTTTATGGTATTTTTTCAACTTTTAAGGCTACTTGTGTGAAAACTGAAGGGCTAGATGACTTTTGAATGGTGCAAACAGAATACTCCAGAAATAACAATTTGGTTGTTGTGTGTAATGGCTGTCAAAAAACAAAACTAACAAAACAAGCTGTCTATGTCAAGGATTGTTGCGCTGTCTTGAGAACACCAACGTGATAGCTATACCCATGTCGCGCAAGCTGAGTGTGCATGCTTGAGCAGATCTCAGTGTGAGTGTGTGGATGTACCATATGCATACACTCATATGCATGATTACATGTATGCATATCCGAACAGCTTTCAGAAGGAGTGCTACAGGTCAGTGCACTCTAACCTGAAGTGTGCCTCAGATTTTCTAGAAGAGACAAGACCTCACGCATTAAGCAGTAGTGAAGAGTGCAGCAGTAAATAGCTATTACTATGCACTGTCACAATCTGGACCCACATTACAATTACTGCCTGTCTTTTGGTCCAAGTGGATCTGCTTGCCCATTAGTGTCATATATTAAAATGCGGGATACCAAAAAGGCGTAATTTTTTTTGCAGTTAAATAGGTCTTAATGAACCCTTTGGGTAATGAGGCAGGCAGCCATGAGGCAGGGAGGAACAATGGCAAACATTGCAACTGGCAGCTCTTGGTGAGTCCACTTTGTCATCAACCTGCCCTTGCCTGTCACTCGGAATGGAGTCCATTTCCTGGTATTATTCCTGATATTGTTCCCTCCCTTTGTTCACTCACATCAATATTGCATAGGGTGACCATGAGCATGATACTCACATATTATGTTTCTCTTGCTTAAAGTAAAGAACAACACAATCTAGTACAAAGGAGCCCTCAATACATTAGTCGCTATTCTCGGTATGCATCTGAATGTGCAAATAAATTAATGTCTAAGCCTACAGAGGAGCTCTTTGCTTGCTTTTGGTTGTATTGGCATAAGCCATTAGGAAAAAAACATCAACCATAATAAGATGCATGGTGACATGTGTTCGATCCATGTATCATTCATGGGCACCCATCAATTTATCAGGCTGTATGAGTCATTGTCTTACCAGCCATCATTAGCTGAGGGAAACAGAAGCTAACGCTGCTGCGGAAGATATTAATCACGCTTCTTGCTTCCTGTTGGCTGTTATGCCTTTGCATGTGTTAACCAAGGGCCGATGGATTGAAGGTTAAAAAAGTGGGCCAGTAAGAGGAAGATTGGCTTACCAACCGTCTGGGAAAATTTGACTAGAGGAAATAAATCTGAACCAAGCCCTGTTTTTCTTAACATCTAAAGGTAGACATCTCAAGTGCCCTTGAGTAAGACAGGCCAACATTAAAATACTGGTAATCCTGTAAGTACAGAGGAAGATAGGAAATATGAGGAAGAGACGAGTTGATGGATAGAAGATGACGAAAAGGTTTTATCATTTGTATTCAGTATGTCATCACCCTTAGACCATTTTAAAGTGCATATTTCTGCCACAAGTAAGGGTTCAAATGGAAAATTAATTTTAAATTTTGATGTTATACCTTCTTTTTTGAAGTAGTGCAGTCGCAAAAGAACTGCTCATCCAATTCTTATGAAAGCAATGTAAATTTGAGTCTGTCTGTTCTGTTCCGTGTTGTTTCTACATGGCCCCCACACATGTTTTCTGTTACACATGACACAGTTAAGACTCTGCAGGCCTGAGAACTTAAATTCCTCTTCTCTTGAGTTTTTGCTCACCGGGTGTAACAGAAGTTCAACACATCACAGTCTCCGGGTTCTAATCCCAAGTGAGGCAATTTAACGCCAACCACTTTACAGCTTATCTCTAATATGTTTTTGTTTTTCCCTAAATTATCAAGCCCATTTTACTGTGCTACCAGAGTAGCACATTTTTAGGATACTACAAGGCCCTGTAAATGTCGCATAGTATAGAATAGATCGACCAAAGATATTATGAGTTTCTATGTAGAGGCTTATTGTAATGCCTTTGTAAAGTGAATACACTTGTGGCACTTTGCACCTGGATGATTTTGTCAGTATATATATCACCTCTGCGGCTGTGAGCACAGAAAACTCAAATCTTATCGATGTATTCTTCTTGGGGTTTAGTATTTCCAAAGGCTCCAAGCAATTCATTCAACATTTAGTATAATAGACATCTCCAGACGCAATCTAGCAATTATCTTGCACAGCATTAGCAATCAAATGATGACTGTGTGTAACACCTACAAGTGTTAGCACACAATCCTCTGTGGAAAAGTTAGGCACACGACATGCACAGGAGACAAGTTGTGATTCACCTCCTGTGGGCTTCAGTGTTCATGAAAGATTTGTCTCAAATCATGATTTCCATTCACTTTACATGAGGGCAAAGCAGGTTTATTTTTCTAGCACCCTTCAACAAGAAAGGAATTTAACGTGCTTAACATAAGACAGAAATGCGTCAAGAAAAGGCAACACAGTGTAGCTACTCTGTCCTGTGGTTACATACTGTGGGACAAGTTGGCTACCACATGAACCTCAGCCGTCTACACGCACAAAAACAATGCAGGCACTCTCTCTTCATATGATAAATAACATCTGTGTCCTTCAGGTCATCTTTGATCTGACTTTGAAGAGAGAGTTTAATGTTACGGGATAAACAATGGCATGATACTTCCCCTCAGAAGAGATGACGCACATCTGACAGGACACAGGGGAGGAAAACAAAGAAAAAGCAGGAATCCTGTTGGGAGCAGCTGAGAAGCTCTGGCGAAATGAAAGAGACCGAGAAGAGAGGATGGGAAAGAAGATGATTGAAAAGACATGTAGCTGTGCTGTAAACGAGGGCAGAAGTCCAGAGCCAGATGCATATCAACAAATTTGCGCTGGCAGTTGATGTTTCTGAGAAACCCTTGCTGTGGTCTGGATTACATTCACAGACTGAGATTACATGATGTGGGAAAGAATGTTAAAACATCGATATGTCAAGATCAGAATTCCAATCATTTTCTTTGTGGTTTAGATGCGGCAGCTCTGAATAAGAGGCAGGAGGTTAAGATGCTGTGTGAAGTGAAGGGGTCAGCTGCATGCCGGTGTTCTTAAACCAACAGGATTGTTCTTTGGGGAGTTTGGTCTTTGGCTCACTTATCAACAGAGTCAGCCAGAGATACACACATCATTGGTATTGACCGGTAATGGCTTTACAATGAAATATTTTCTGCCGATAAAATGACGCACTCATTTGAAATATGGGCACGTAATGGGGCCCATTGACTAAGTAGTTTTAATTTTTACCCATTGAATGTGTACTTTTTAAAAATCATGTCTGCATCTGCCAGTGGACCATCACGTAGCATAAAAATGTGCTATCATAACGTTTATAATAACATGTTATTAATTGAAGTTCTCTGCAATAAGGTGGACATTTCTTTTTGCATGAATTGGCATTGTCAAGCGGCCGTAAATTACTAGGAAAATATTCATATTGGTAAAACAGCTGTTATGGAGCAGTGTACTTGAATCATTGTCACTAAGTTCGGTGTAGATGTTTTCAAACTAGGTACGAAAAGACAAAAGAAGAATTCTAACATGCTAGTCGTTGCTATCTGGACGTTGTTAGCTGTTTCAGGTGCTGCACTGATTGCCTTTCGTTGTGACAAACTGCTCCTGATACAATATAAAATTACCAAATGTTACTGACACCCAAAGTCGTGGTGGTCAAGCAATTATCAGGGTTATAATGTTTCGTCGGATCTCAACACTAACTGGTGAGATGGGACACTTTGAATTTTCCGGTATTTAACTGAGCGCAAGTTTTTAACAAGTAAATATTGTAGTTGTTAATATAAAAAACATTGCAGGCAGCATTACCTTTACTGGATGTTTTAACTAATGCAAATAGTGTTACACTGCTGCACTGTGTGCACAATTTTAGTAAACTTAGTAATGCTTTGTGAGCAATAAGCAGTGTTGGTGGAAAACTGAGTACTTAGTGGGTAATATGAATGGCTCTGTCACAGAGCGGAGGGAAATGTGATTGAACTTCCTTTTTTGGCTTCAGATTATATGCACACTTTATTGAATTGTTTTCCCTTATTTGTGCTCCAACACTATATTTAATAACTTAAAGCAGACTCAACCATCTTTTCTGCCTTAATATTTTGGCTGTCCACCAGACTGTAAAACACCAGCACCGAGTGGTGGAATTGTCTCATGAACTACTTGGTTTAATTTAGACCGTCTTCCTTCTTGCTCATATTGCTCTTGAACTGATAAAGCTGCAGTCCAGACAATGAAATGGACTTTAGTAAGACGTAGTGATGAAGAGGTCCTCTCAGCATTTCTGCTTCACCAGAACAGCGAAGCGGACCCCTCCTGACTCGTGTCCTGACTGAGGAAAGCATGTGTTAGACAGCATGGTACACTTGGGTGTCTTTAATATCTCAGTTGCTGTTGGAACTATTGAGCATCCAGTAGTGAAAATGTGATCCAGCGCTCTCACGCCCATCACGCACATCAATAGCACTTTACCCAATACACTTGGGGAAAATATGAGTCCCCTCTTCTCTGCAAAGACACCATAATGGGCAATTAAGCAGCTCATCTGGCAGAAGCAAAACAAGGTTGATAAAAAGGAATGGAGCATTTAGGGGTGGACTAATTAACACCAGACCTGGAATAAAGCCAATGCCATGTTTCTTTTGTAGTGAGTATTAAACTCTGGATGATGATGACTGGGTATAGGGATGGCAAATTGCAGCTTTGAAAAAGTGGCTTGTGTTACATTTCATTGAACCCTGTTCCTGTTCCTGCTGTTAATCATGTTGTGTTTGAGCAGGTAATGAAGCTTCTGTGGCTGAAGAGTGCAGTCATCCATCCTAATAAAAGTGTTGTTTTCGTGCTTTACATGCTATTGTCTCTCACTTAGCTGAGGGAAATAGGTTTCCCGATAGGTCAGAGCAAACAAGCTGACGGCTAAACACATTAGAGTGTGTGTCTGTGTGTGTCTGGTTTCTTGTATTTAGAAAAGGGTGTGGACACGTGACAGCATGATCAATGTAATCTATTTAATTATAACAACAATAATAACTCGTAACGATAAGACCTAACACACAGAGCTCCTAAAATGGGTTGCACATCTTCAAAAAGTGACCATAAACTTGTTTTGAGCTCACACCTTAAAAAATAAGTGTGTATTCTTTACCGCATAAGCAAAGCAGTAAAGCTGATAACAAAGTCCCACAACGAGGTATTCATACCCACAAACAGTTGTACAAGCATAAAACAGCTCAGCCATCTGACTTCCCCACAGGGTTGCTTACTCCTTAGCTGGTCCTCAAACTGCACATCATCAGCCACCCGGGAACAGGGTTATCCCACATTCCTGTAATTAGAATCCAGCCTCTCAAGCTTAGATACGACCAGGAGCTTACTCTGTTTGGATATAGCCATGCAGCTGCAGATCCTGCTGTAAGCATTCTCAGATTTAGGGGCAGACTGTGCAACATGAATAGCCAAACCTTTGCACGAACCTGCAATATGTTGAACATGTTTTTTTCGTTTCCCAGCTGAGGTTGACAAAGAATAGGCTGTATAGTATATATACAGCCTATTCTATACTGTTGAAGCAACATCCCTTCATTATGGCTGCAGATCACTCCAGGGTCAGTCAATTATATGGCAAAAAGCAAATGTGTTGCAGGTTGTCTTCTGGGTGTAGGGGGCCTAATGTTTCGCAGTGTAATGAAAATGTTCAGTCACACTAAAAGTCAGTGTATTGTGGCCCTCAGGACTATTGATATGTGGCAAAAGTCCCCAGTATTAAAGCAGATATGTGCTGAGGGTGTTTGCAGTTCAGAAACCAGGTATTAAAGAAAGGAATTTGAGCTGTTGTCTTTTTATTGTTGGCAATTCTGTGATTGCTGAGATCCAATTTCACTTTTTTACTTTTTCCCATTTTATTTTGATAATGGAAGTCTATGACAGCAACATTCAAACCCTGTTTTTATATCATCCTGCATCATCATGTATTGTACCACATTTGTTTCTTTAATACATGCCTCCACTCTCATTTTAACTTTTTAAAAACACATTTGAGAAATCAGTTTAAACATAATATTACGTTTTATCTTGACATGAATATGAAATCAAATTTAAGTCCACTCGTCTTTCATTCAATCTGAACACACCTTAATACTGCTCCACACTACAATCTTAGTATCATCTGTGTGACAACTACACATAGTAATGCTCCTGTTGCTATTGCTTCTGTGAATACTTCCATGCATTCCACTGCTAAAGTACTGCTAAATCAGCAATATCTCCTACTTCGAATTCCACCATGAAAACTACAACTTAACAGCTTTTTTCGGCAGCTCTTACACTGATGACTATCCTTCTCAATATCTCTGTCCTGCCTTTATTCTTTAATTTCTTTTATAGCTGCCCTTCTTTCCTCTCTGCTCTTTTTTCTAATCTTTCTTCCTTTTCTGTGTCACTCCTGCATTTCTTCCATCCATTTCTTTCCTTATTTTTTTCCCTTCTCCCGATTGCCTTTCTTACCCCCTTTCCTGTTCTCCTTCATTTCCTTCCTTTCCTTTCCCTCTTCAATCCTTCTTTCATTGTTACTTTGTATTTCTTTCTCAAAACATACTTGTAACACTCTAGTCTTCCCGTTGTTCATACACCTTCAGCTGCTTGTTCTTTTAGCTTCTTAAGCAGTAACTCCCAACCCTCAGCAGTCACGCTGCATTTTTCGTGAAAATGTCACATTCTTCTTGATGGCTTTTCCATTACTTCCTCTATAGCTCTTTCTTCTCTTTATCCTTTGCACTTGTTGCTGACATAAATGGCTAATGCACAGTAGATCGATTTGGTGAAGTGCTTTGTGGTAGTGTTACTTTTGTTGTGGTGTCCCATCAAATTTAACACCATTAGTGAAACAAACCAGGTAGAGAGGAAATATTGGACGTTTACTCATTTACAGTGATAAATGTCTGTGTTCTTCCACACCTAAAAGAAGGGAACTTTTCAGTTGTTCAGGTGAATTATGTGGTGCCTTGTCAGTAATATGAAGTCATCATGTTTTGTGACACATCAGATATGTAACCAACATATTTAATGTTGAACAGATTCATCATTTATCACGGTGCACATGCAATTTGTCTGCATGGTTTCTCCATCACATGCTGACACTGAAAGGAAAGACAGGACTAACATAAATCATAATCCTTGGAAAGAAAGAAGGGATTATGATTTTCACTTGGACAAAAAGCTTTTCTTCAGTTTTCCACATTACAGTTATTACACTGTGTTGCAAATGAACAAATAATGAACACAGGCCAGACAAAAAGCCCATTGTAAAACTGTGTTAATTTTACACACTGCTCCGAGGTCAGATTTGAGTGGCAGAGCGTCCCGTGTGCAGTACAATTTATTTTCCATATTTTCAGCATTTATCAACCGACAACACTAAAGCCTATGCATTCAGACTGGATGATTATATCACTGTACGCACTGTGTGTGGATTAGAGAGACAGAGACAGATAGTTTGCTTGTATGTGTGCGACACAGTGAGCTGAAACTATTCTGTATGTATGGTAGTGCAACTGTGTGCCGAAAAAGCAATCTGAGATTAGATTGAAAATGCCAAAGAAGAGACAAAAAAATATTTCCATAGCAGGATGTACATATACATTATATACATACAGTGGTTTATGGTAATGCAGTTGGCTTGCCTGCACCCTGGCTGGGATGATGATGATGAGGTGCAAATCTAAAAGTCATTACACCTCCCTATGAGTTCTATTATCACCGCTGACTGATAATTGCATTGGGCTGTGGTGCTACGAGAGCGGCGGCCTGGTGCCGGTGCCTTTCTTTATGGTGCGGCCCGATATGATCTTCAGGCGCACTGGTGCGAACACTCCGGACTTTTTTATGGTGTCCTTTTGTGTCACACGGGCCAGACGGAGCTGAGACTGTGAGATAGGAATGGGAAGAAAAGGAAGAAGAAGTTAATGTTAATTAACGGAGAAGAATGAAGGAGGCAGAGCAAAATCAAATCTCATTTATGAGAATATTTACTGGCCCTCTGCTCTCGTTTTTATTCATCTTTTTCTTAAAAAAAAAAAAAAAAAAAAGAGAGAATGATGAGGCTAGTTTTACTATTAAAGGGATGATGGGTCATGCAAGGACGAGCGGAGAAAGGTGAACTTAACTGACATCTGTCCAATACGATCACTAATTTAGTGCTGTTATTACTGGTGTAAGTGGATTTTCATCTCTCCTTAATGTATTTCAGCATTCAATCATTGATATTTAACTTTAGATCAGCTCGCCTAAAGCAACTCCCCACTGTGAAGAGTGTTGGTTTCAATGGGTGTTTTCATCCACTTAAACAAATAATGAGGCAGCGGTGTCCAAGCGGTGAGGATAATAGGCTTGTGGTCACTGTTGAGATCCTTAGTCTTGCTGAGAAACTCCTGGCTGGAGAGTCGAGAGAACACACTCCATTAACTGATCAACCACCGCTGAGATGCCTTAGAGCAAGGCACTAAACTTAATTAATCCAGCAGAGCTACCCACCAGCGTGAGGCTGTTGTTTTATTACGAAGCTCGTAGGTGTGTTAGGTCTGATGTTTTGCTACAAAGCAAGCTAGTAAAAACAAGAGAAAAGGGACAAAACAGGCTGTTGAAACACGAAGCAGCCAGTGTCTCTTTAGATCCACCATCTTCAAATCACGTGTAAAATCTATCTAATTTACTTGCATCTCTCAGCTAAAGAGACATCATAAACTGAACATGCAGTAGATCAAAAGATATTTGCATGTGCTTGTTCTCAGGCACCCTGCAAATACTGGTCAACGGCATCATCATTCACATTTACATGGATTGGGTGAAGCAGTCGGAAAGTTGCTCATCTCCCTCTCCCCTTGAGCTTTGAAAAAAGATGCATCTGCAATTATTTTCCTCCTTTCCTGCCTCATCATTACCTCAGAGACCGGCCTCTATCTTTCTCTCGTTTCGTCTTAGTTGTCCATCAAGAGCTCTGCTTTGATATTCATGTAGCTGCATGATTGAGATGCAAAAGAGATAGTTGCAAGGTCCTAGGTCATCTTCTTCTCCTCCTCTGTTTCCTTTTCACCTCTGAAACCTTTTCATCCTCTTCTCCCCCTCTCTCCTCTGGTCCTCTGGTACATTCTCTCTGCTGCTTCTTAACGGAGTTTGTGCCTGCATGGCAAAGTTTTTTTAATGTGATTCACACCACAATCAACTTTTTTAACCAGAAAGCACGCCATGAAATGCTTTCAGGTCAGCTCGAGCCTTGTTCAGGAAGGAAGGAGGTTAAGACAATCTTTTGCTTTTGCTTTTCACACTCTTTGCATTTCGAGGTCTTACGTTCTGCATATAACATCTCGTCCGGACACATGCTTGCTTTGTGGTCAGGCTTTGGAAACGATCTGCCATTTAGCCTGCAGTCACTATCAGTCGTGTGTAGAGAGTTGATCATTTGGCCTTCAGGATGACTTAAACCTACTTCTAATTCGTGAAATTGCGTTAGGCTGGAGGAAAGTTTTGACCCTCTGAGAAAAGAACACATTTGAGAAAGAATTCAGGCGAAGCCACTTGATCCGGCTTTACTGTGGATTTGTGATTTCTTCCTGCAGACTGAACTAAGCTGAACCTTCACCCTTTTTTCGCCTCATAGTATATCTGAGAGGCTGCTGTAATGCACCTTTTTTTCGGTTTTGTCACAATTATCTGTGCATTGTAATGATGGCAAGGAGATGGTTTGGCTCTTGTTTCGGCGAAGTATGCTCCAGTTCCTGTCTCAAACTGCTAGTTTACACCCACACTGCTGGGATTACATCTCAGGCACACATGGCCATTCATCTTTTCACACACACACTACACACACTAACAGATATCACACAGTGCTAGTAAACTGTGAAACAACCACAGCCTTTTGATCCCTAGCTCTTCAGAGTTGGAGGAGGACAAGTTGTGCAGACCTCTGAAATGTGTAAGCCCCCCTCCCCCCTGGCCACAACATTTGCACCAATGACCTTTTCAGACAGGCACGCTTGTGCTCAGCCTCGGCCACGTCTGTAAAGCCAAAGCCAATATCCAGTGATTTATTTCATTTGGCTGCTCGAGTACATCCTCTCGGCTGAACCGCCCTGCCTTAGGCAAAGATAAAGCTGCAGCCTGAGCCCCGGGGGGAAACCGTGGATGTCCCCCCTCATCACTCCTCAACCACTGTCACATCCCTACCATGCGCACAGAAACACCCCAGATGCAACAGCACAGGACAGGGATCAGCATTAGGTGGTTACTTGTGGCTTGTGCCATGTCTAGGCTACGCGTTACAGTCCTCGAGTACAATCAGACACATTGACGGAGCCACTTAAATTGGTAAGGCGGGCAACAAGAAAAGCAGCGCAGTGGTCAGTAGCTACTGTTTGATAACCAGGCCATATTTTGGGGGCTAAAACCCTGCTGCGTTTGTGTGGCATTGAGCAGGAGTGACAGGGGAAGAAAGCAGGGGGTAGAGGAGGCTGGAAATGGGCTTTGGAGGACATGGACCTATAGAGCCTTGCCTGCAGCAAGAGCATTTGGTATTCACCCTCCGAGGGTTGTGTCAGCAAACTCTCAGAGGTCAGCATGAGAAAATTCATCGTTTCCACACACTCCTACTCTCTGAGATTGGATGAATATCACAAAGTTTTCCAAAAAGACAACTGTGAAGTGTCACCTCACATAAGCACGTTAAATGTCATCTGTCTGCTGTTTTCAGATGGCTTCATGCATGATTGTGCCGATTATTTTCAACCCTTTGGCTAAAATTTCATCACCGGTAATGTTTGCTGTTCACTTTTGGTGATGTAATTACTAGTTCCTTGCTGTAGGAGTGCTCTGCCATCACATTGATGTATTGCATGGTGAGCATTTTTTTGTGAATGAGATAAGAAACACGTGGGAGACATACAGAACTTTAGTTGGATTAGAGTTTAACTTTATGCCTAAATATTCATGGCTATACATAGACAGTGATGAGTGATGTATATGTCTCATTAATTTCATCATTTGAAATGTCACGAGGCAGATGTGTTTGAAATGAGGCCTCTGGCATAAAGGGAAAGTGCTCCCAAGCTATTATCGCTCCCACTGATCTGAAATACACCTCGGTGCTTATTTTAGCGAAAGCACCTGCAAGGACATTAACACTGTTGCTAATGCTTCGCTGTTGTTACTTTGGTAACATGCTTTTTAAAGAAAAAAATCTGTGCCTGTTCCTCGCCCAGGTGCTTACATTTCTGTGGAATATCCACCGTGGATCTACTCAGTTTCAAAAGAACCAATAAGAACATCTTGTCATCAGTTACACAAGTGTCCATTTGTATATACATATTGGGAAGAAAGTGCACATCTCACTCGTGCATCAATGAAGTGTTATGAGAGCCCTTGTTCTGTTGAATGAATGCGTCTCACACACATGCATCACTCCCTCTTGTGCAACTTATTTTGAGCAGCTTATGAATCCTCTCCAAACCTCTTACAACACTGATGTGTAGCTTTTATTTGCTTTGTGTATAGGTGGCACTCAAGACCATATTCTGCTGTCTCCCGCTATATATAATGATACAGGGACAAATGACTGAAAAGGGAGTTATTATGTGTTATAATAGATGCATGTGATTGGAGTGGTAGATGGCTCAACATCTGGGTTGAGGCATAGGACTGTTTTCTCTCCAAAACAAAGTTCTATGATATTTCCAATAATGTTGTAAAATGATACACAGTATACTATGTTGTGTGGTTTTGGCAAACTATTGTAATGTCATTATGAATTTTAATGCATGCCACTCATCGCCAAAGCTTTCTTCATTCAACTTTTAGAGGTCAACCGAATATTTTACAAATTTTCATCATCGGCAGAACTTGGCTCAGACAGTGGTTGATGGCTTCACAGCCTCCACTAGCAGCTCAGGGACGCACATCATCATTTGGCATTTAGGCCCATTAAACAAAGTCAAGGTAATTTCATTGTGTGCCTGAGATAATTTATATTTAAATGAAAGTTCACTTCATAATTGATGAGCATGTTACAACTGTTGCCAAAAACAGACTGACTCTGTTTTGCCAGCACTCATGTTCTTTAGAATTTGGCTTGCCAATAGTGCAAGCTTATACCACAGCAACTAATAATTATTTTCATTCTCAATTAATGGATTAGTTGTTTGGTCTATAAAATTTCAGAAAATGGTTCAAAAATGTCGATCCGTGTTTAGGCCTGTCATGATAACAAATTTTGCTGGACGATAAATTGTCCCAGAAATTATCGCGATAAACGATAATATCGTCGTTTTGAGACCATTTTTCAACTAATATAATGATAATGGCATAATAATGCAAGTACACCCTTTCAAAGATCAATAAACTTTTATTTCTAAAGAATATTTAACATTGGATTGGAATGTGAAGAAGACATTTTAAATATCCAAAATAAATAAACAAAACAACCAGAAACAATAAATAAAAAGGACTCTCATGCTCTGATCCAGTTTTGCAGTACCACAGTTATAGGTGTGTGTTATAAACACAACAACAGGAAGTGTTCCTGACCGAAGGATTAGTAGAAAAGCTTGTATTTGTCTCTTTATTGAGATTTGTGTGCTGGCGTCAACACGGGGTGTTTTATTTTGAAAAGTCACCGGATGTTATATTGTTGTTTCCGTGACTTCCTGTGTACTAAATACAGCCGAATTGATGCGTAGAAGTCGACGTATCTGCTCCGGAGAGCTCTGGACTGCCGGAGCAGATACACAGTGTAGCGGACCTGGTGGAAGTTAAAACAGAGACTAAAGTGAAACCTATCAGCTCCTCCTTCTGTACTCGGAACAACTTTAGCTTTAACTTTTCCCTCTGGCTTGCTTCTCCTCACGGGGTTCTCATACTGCACTCTGTGTTATGTCATAACATTATTTTAGCATTATTACAGCGTTATTTCCTGAGAAATTAAAGTTGTTGTCTGTAACTATTATTATATATATATTATTATATTATATATTATTAACTATTTTGTTATATTTGCTCAAATTATCATGATCTGACAGTAGAATAAAATACAGATCAACTGTGAAAAAATCCACTGTTTGTGGGTCCACCCAGTGGCCCTAATTTGATTTGCAAAAATCCTCAGATAAATATCGGAGTGTCATTTCAGAGGTGGAGGGAGCTGCGGGATTTGTAAGGACTCAAGAGCGATGCAGAGTTCGCTGCTTTTCTGCTGGACAAGGACCCCTGCTTGATATAAGTTTCATTCTATGTTTTAACCACAAGGCTATGGTGGCGGCGGTTACAGTAATACTCCCAATAGCGCCTTACAATGTTGCAGTCAAGCTACGTAGCTTGTTGGTAAATCTAGCTTGTTAGCTTGCGTGCTAACTTTGGTGTTTAGCTTTGTCTTTATGGCTACTGGTTAGCAAACGTGTCTTTCAAGTGACGGGCAGTAACATAAGTTTGAGTTCAGTATGTGTTCAGTGGTTGAATTGGGAAATAATGTTACTCATGCTTCAGAAAGGCAGCATGGCAAAAATGTTGCACGGGTAATGATTAACTGGTAACTCTGTCTAATGTGATGTGAGGAATATTGTTTGTTACTCGGGACATCTACAGTGATCTGCAAGAGGCACTCGCCATTGCAATTTAGTTGTATTGGTCAGAAAGAGAACAATCAGGGCTTATGTCGTTGTTGTTGTTATTTTGAATGCCCCGTCTTGGTTATCTGGCGTCCTCTGCTACCGTGTTTACAAGCCTGCTCGCGCATGGCAGGCTGCTCTGTGGGGAGGGGCTTAGAAGGCAGGGCTGCAGCGCAGCAGAGAGGATGAAGGACTGACCTGGGAACTATGCTCATTCAAATTTTCGACTCAGTATGTATCTTAATCATATTTTTTTATTTTTTTGTTTTTAAATGAAATCTACATCAGTGTTGTTCTTGTTCTGTGTTTCTTAATAATTTTTTTTAATCATCAAATATTGATATCAGTATAACCCTCAAATATCCAGTCTGTCAGGCATAGACCTAAACTACATATGTTTCAACTGAGTAAGGAAACCATATATAAAACATACTGTGTACGACTTAATCAAAACTTAATTGCTTACTCCATCTGTATGTGCATGGGTGTGAGTGAGAGGTGGTTTAGCTTATATTTGTAATTTTCAGCACGTAAATGTTATGAGTGAGTTTGTGAAACATTTAGTTTCAAACTCATCATGGCATGAAGGAAATACTCCTACGTGTCCAGTCCATACAATGTGTGTCAGCAGACTGAGATGAATCCTTAGTCAGAGTACAGTGAGCAAGCAAGCAAGCAACCACGCCCCCCCAACCACCCACCACCACACACTTTGCCTTCCTCCTCTGGCACTTCAGTTACACCCCAGCTGGTTCTGCTTTCTGGAAGCTTACTCATCTTGGCCAGGCTCAGGCCTTTAAAGCTTTCCATTGTAACGTGTGACATCGTCACTTCAAAACACTGTGGTGTACCTCATTTACAGCACTGCTACCAAAGAACATTCCACATTTTAGCTTATACATGTTGCTCTACAGTAAAAAAAACACATAGCTTTTTCATTCATAGTCGGCATTAAAACGAATGGCCCACCAGTCAGATGGTTCTCTCCACAAAAACAAAGTAATTTACATTTACTGTCGGTGTGAACTGAGTTACCAAAGGAGTACGTCCAGTCTCAAATACCACTTGCTGGCCAGGCACACAGCTGATGCAGAGACAACTGCAACAAACTTTCAACAGCAATAGATGAATGGGTTACAGTGTAATATACATTAATAATAATAATAATAATAATAATAATAATAGTAACAATAATAATAATAATAATAATAAACTTTATTTATAAAGCACAAAATCAGGCATTTTAAGTAATACAGAAATTACATGGAAAAAATAATACAGAAAATAAAAGAATAAAAAGTCCAATGATAATATAAGATAAAAACAATAGCAATAATAATAAACAAATAAGACATGTTGAAAATAAGTGTGGTTAAATTAGTAAAATGCTTTTTTGAAAGAAGAAGTTTTGAGAAGTGATTTAAAAGATGTCACTGATTCTGCAAGTCTCAGACTTTCAGGCAGGGAGTTCCAGAGCTGAGGGGCCTTGACTGCAAAAGCCCGGCCACCTTTAGTCCTGAGCAGGGACTCAGGAAAGACCAGCAGAGCCCTGCCTGAGGACCTGAGGCTGCGCCCTGGCTCATAGGGAAGTAGCAATTCAGCAATGTAGCTGGGGGCTGAACCATAAAGTGCTTTAAAAGTGATCAGTAAAATATTAAAATCAATTCTAAAACTGACTGGCAACCAGTGCAGAGAGGCTAAAACGGGGTGATATGATCTTGTCTTCTAGTATTTGTTAAAAGCCGGGCAGCTGCGTTTTGTACCAACTGAAGGCGTGAGATGGCTTTTTTGCTCAAACCTGAATACAATGCGTTACAATAAATTAGCCGAGAAGAAATAAAAGCATGGATGACCTTCTCCAGATCAGGCTGCAAGAGAAAAGACCTGATCTTTGAGATGTTCCTTAAGTGATAGAAACATGCCTCTCCTTGAACCGGCACCTTATCGTGGTGGAGGGGTTTGAGTACCTGAATGACCCTAGGGGCTATGTTGTCCGGGGCTTAATGCCCCTGGTAGGGTCTCCCAAGGCAAACAGGTCCTAGGTGACAGGTCAGACGAAGAACGGTTCCAAAGCCCCTAATGAACAAATTAACATCAAGGAAGAGTACGTCGCCCGGATCAGCGTGGCACGGGACCCGCCCTGTAGCCAGGCCTGGGGTTGGGGCTCGCAGGCGAGCGCCTGGTGAG
>OMLP01046133.1:3711-24079 GCA_900302685.1 Spondyliosoma cantharus
GAGAGAGAGAGAGAGATCCCAGGAGAGCTGATGGCTGAGAGAAGCCTGAATGAAAAGAGAGGACAGGTAGAGAGAGGGAGAGCACACAGCTCGGACACTTGTCCAAGGTTACAGTAGTCTCGTTGACAGGACAAACATTACAACACACAAAAAAGTATGTTTTTTTTGAAGTCCTCATTCTACCTCTTGATTTTGTAGGTGATGGTTCTACTGGTCATGTTGATTCCAGTTCATTATTATTTATTTTACTTGAACAGGGACAGTGCACAATAAAACATTAGCCCTGTACATAACAAGGAGAGATGCATTGCACCGGGTTTTAGCAAGTTGCTATTTTCCACCCGTAGTCCGTAGTCATGGTCTAACACTTCCCATAAACATATCCACGATGAAGAGTTAGACCTTTGCTCCTTAAGTATCAGCCATTGGCGTCATTAACATGATGAATAATCCCCATTAAACTCAGGTGGTAATCCAGAATTAGTCCATATGGGGTGTAAAGGTTTGGGGGTGAGGGTAATTCTGTCATCCATCATCAGACAGCTCTTTTTCCTGTCTTCTGGATCACTGACAGACCTGTAATGCGCTCTTACCATGCGGGTTGAGGTTGCTGTTTTGGCTGAATATGATTGGTGGATTTCCTGATTGAATTTTCAAGGGAGGAGTGACGCCTGTCTCGTTTCCTGCCGCTGTGGGACCTGGCTGTGTCCTCATCATCAGAGTGGCCATCCATCATGCCCTGATAGGCCCTCATCTGTCTCTGCCAAAGATGGGGAATGGAGGGCAAAAAGCTCAGTTCGTCAGTTTCTCATTAGGAGACCCCCAAGACCTCTTAGACATAAACTCTGCTTTCTGACAGGTGCTCCGGCCTTTTTATGCTTTGTCTCAGCTCTGTGTGTAGGAAACATTTAAAATGCCACTGACATTGGAGATGAACATACAGTACAGTAAGGATTTAGGATTATGAATGTAAGAGTCAACTCTAAGAGCAGAATAGATTTGGTGTTGAATCATCCAAGTAAAAAGAATTTCACATTGAAAATAACCAACAACTAACTTGTATTCAGTCCTTAAGAATCTTCACATACACTGTGAATCATCAGATATAGATGTGTCTCCACAGTTTTGACACAGAGCTTCGTTTAGGCCTTCACTCTAATATTGTGACATATCAAAGCAGAGGCATCAAAACTGAAAGTCTGTCTCCATAAAACTGCTGCTGGCTGCTGGCTGCTGCACAGACAAACCGATAACATCAGGTGTCCTATCCTTTGACCCTTGCAAGGAACGTTTCCCTTAAACCCATTTACCCATTTAAAAAAAGGTCATCTTAATACAAAGGTCAAAAGCTTAAAGGACTACAAGCTGAGAAGAACTTCACTGTCGTCTCCCTCTTATACCTTCACAGCTCCGTGTTGTACTTAACAAGGTCCATTTAGTTTCAACAACAGCAACCTTTAACATAGCTCTTCTTTCTTAGCAAACAATGTAATTGATAAAACACATGGTAAATATATCAAGGTGTTAGCAGAGTGTCAGGTGATTAACACTAGCCCATATATATATTTTGGGTGAATATGTTTCAGGTTTAGACGACCCCCCTCTTTCCAGAGTACATAGGCATATTTAGAGTGAAATGGGAGGTAGGGTTGCTGTTGTGTGCCATAATTTAAATGAGTATCATTTCACTCCTGATTTTCTTTGCTTTGTTGTAGATAAAATATTCTTCAGGAAAAATGCAGAGACTGCAGCTTGTGTGTTCGAAGGAGTTTAGTTAAGTGAGTTTTAGTTAAATGACTTGTCATGAAATGTCATCATTTAGATAATCCACATATCCGGAGATGTCAGATGTGTTGTTGAAATGCAACTGGAAGTCAAGAGAATGCTCTCCCAATTCTTTTTGTTATCAGGTTTGTGTGTGTTTATCAGTGCAAGTGACTCAAACAAATAATCAAACTTTATTTATGTAGCACCTTTCAAACAAATCAAAATGCAATGTGTGTTTTAAAGTGTTTTACAAGTGATTGAAAAAAACACTGCCCTTTGAGTGCAGGGATCCTGCGGCAGTTCTCTGCATACTCCTCTGTGTGAAAGTTTCAGATGTGGTAAGGGGTTAAATTTCGCTGCGCTTCTGATGCACCTTTGGAGGTAGTATCAGAGGCGCGGTGCGAGGGAGTGTCAATCTGACGGTGTTCACTGTGTGATAACTAAACAGATCCTTCACTCAACAAAATAAAGAGAAATGTGACACAAATCAACGTAACTGGACCAAACAACAGTAACTAGTAACTAGTAGTGTCTTTGGCAACTTATATGAGGAAAAAAATACCTCAGTTATACGTGGAGAAGTGTCTGTCATCCTGTCTGTCCTCCTGTCTGTCCTACCGACTCTTCGTCACATTTCTGCCCGAAAACAGCGTCTGTCCAAATCATCATGACGTGTACTGTCACACCTCTTTTCAATCCGCAGCACCAGCTTTCTGTGTGAATTACACACTGGTGCGTCTTTACGTCGGAGTTTGGCTAATTGGCGAACTGCTGCTGCGGAGATAATGCAGCGATTCTGTGTGAAAAGGGCTACTAGTTGCAATAAAATTAATAGTTAATAGTTAATAGTTAAAATAACAAAGGATAAGTAATAAGAAAAAAACATCACATTTGAAAACACTTCATAAAAGCCGGACTGAATAGATTTAGCTTTTTAGTTTATGTTGAAAAGTATCAATATCTTCAGCTCCGGTCAGATCCTCCAGCAGGCTGTTCCAATGGCTCAAACTGCAACGGCTGAAAGAGCATCACCAAATGTTTAAGTTTGGCAGCTAAAAGAGAAGAGCCGGAGGAACACAGGCCTCCTGTAGTGCCACTAATCCATCTGGACATTGCTGTTGAGTTTTTCAAACTTTTTTTTTTTGGCACTTTGGGCAGCACAGGATTAGTGCCATGTAGTTCCATTATATTGGAAAGAAGGCAGACATCTCTACTGCCCATATTTCCAAAACACACAAAAAAAAATCCAAATGGACAAATAGCATTACAGGTAAGAAAGAAAGAAATGTATATCTAAAATTGGGGTGAACTGTCCCTTTAAATATTGATCTCGTAAACTACAACACAGCGTGTGCATGCTTACAGTTAGCATTTTCAGCAGTAGCTCTACATATTGTATCACAGTGCATGTTCCCTTGCCTGCTGTGGTCTGTTATTTTTCAATGTTGCACTGAGCCACCCAGAGTCTCAGTATGCCCTGTTACACACAGGGCAGTGCACTGTTGGTTTCACCAGCCTTTTCAGTGCTTGTCAGGGATAGTTAGGGTTAGTTGCATGAGTTCCCCCTGGTGACACAGTATCCACTCACCTGTAAACAGCAGGCCGGCTTTCAGATGCTATCAGACAGGGCTCTGGGGAGCATGATGTTTACAAGGGAGCTGGAGGAAAGCATCACAAGATACAGTGAAGACCATTCACTGCTACTTGTCGTCCAGCACTGCTACAACTCCTGTCTCTTCCTGTCTCCTCAGCGTGCTCAAAGATATATTGAGTGGAGGAAATACTGCTTCCTTGCAATACTGTAATTCTTTAAAATGAAAAAGATCAAATATACAGATATATTTCTAAAAGTGCAGCAGTATCAGCAGTGACACACGTGAAACTGGTTGAGTGTGTTTGTGTGAGTCAGCAGCTGTTATTTCCTGGTCTGTCTGCAGTGTGTTGGGCAGTATGGGTGTGGTACTGCTGCTGAACTGATGGCTGATGGCCTGTGCTAATAATGGCTTTTCTATTGCCTTGTGTCCATTCTGTTAGCCAAAGTCTGAGGCAGGCTCGCCCCGACATTAGCTAATGCACTAATACACCTAGTCCTCTGTAGCTGCTTCCAGTTCACATTATGCAAGATTATTCCATTTCTGTAATACAGTGCCTTTGTGTAGGGATTCACTGGCAGCAGTTCATCATAGATCTCCAACCCCTTCCCTTCTTGTTCCTGTTCCTAATCAAACAACTAAATGGAATAAACATAATTAGAAATAGTTTCTATTAAGGATAACAGATACCAATTTTATAAAGCCAGCTTCAAATGTCAACTGTTGTTGTTTTGTTAACTATAAATGCGTAAATAATATGCTTATGTACATTATCTGGATATGAAAAACAGTGAAGGGTAACCTGTGAAATAAAGATGCTAAGGTAAATACATGATGAATTATAATTGCAAATTAAACTCCAGGTCTGTATTGGTATCGGCTTTCTTTAGATTTTTTTAATTAAAATGTTTTTTAACCAGAAAAGCCTCATAAATTCTATTCTAACAGCGCTCCCAATTTATGAACTGTCTTGTTTGCGCCAGAGTGCACTAATTATTTAATTAATTTAAGTCATTTTATTTGATTATGGCGCGAGATGAAAACTCACTGACTGGCTAAAGTCACTGAGCTTCATCCTCTGGTCACCATGAATATCTTGTTAATACAACCCTGATTCCTGAGGTTGGACCACTGTGTAAAACGTAAATTAAAACAGAATGTGATCTACAAAAAAAATCAACTTACTTTCTTTAGAATTGCTTTAAGAGTCTGCCTACATCACACAGTGCTGCTGTGTTTATCCACCTTAATGCTCCTACTCCTTTCTGTTTCTCTCTCCCTGCAACAGTATTGGCTTTCAGTTTCAACAGTAAATGTTTTAGACAGTGGTGTTTAGAATAAACACTACTGTCATTTTGGATTTTTTCACCCAAGAGAGAACAGTTTGTTTGTACGAAACAACAGCCTAAATAGAACTACATTTAATAGGACAGGTCACATCACAATCAGTGTGTTTACAGGAGGGATGTAACACCAGAGAGCTTCTCTCTCTGTCTGCAGAGCATGTGTGATTGACAGGAAGGGGGAGGAGAAGAGTGAGGGCAGATCACCTAGTTCAAAGATCTCGGATAAAAACAGCATATGTGTGGGAAACACTGCCATGTTTCACACAAGTTGACATAGAAGCAACAAAAGACTGTGACAGTTGTTGAACACTCCAGAAACACCTGTTTGGAACATTCCACAGTTAAACAGGTTTATTGGTAACAGGTGATAGGATCATGATTGGTTAAGAAAGAGGCAGCCATAATCTAAAGCAGTGATTCTCAAGTGGTGGGTCGCAAACCCAAAAGTGGGTCACGGACCCATTTTCAGTGGGTTGTGGGCCTTTTGCCCAGTCAAAAAAAAAAAGCGAAACTGAAGTGTTATGTACTTTAAATACATTTCAGAAGTTGAACATTTTCCTTAATTTGGGTCACGGCTTGTCATTATCTCAACTGGTCTGGCTTCAGGACCCACCATCACGATGGGTCCTGAAGCCAGACCAGTACCACTGATCCAAAGGCTCCGTTGTTTACAAGCAGAGATGGGGCAAGGGTCACTACTTGAGAACTTTTGGCAAATAGTCCAACAGTTGAGGAAATTTGTTCAATGCACAATTGCAAGAAATGTAGTGGTGTCATTCATTATGCAGCAGTTTTACTACTCTCTGTTGGCTGCATGCTGTTTTTTACAGTGAAGTCTTAAATACAGATTGGCAGACTTACATTTTTAACGGGATGGATCCAGCAAGTTTGTCACACTGTCCTCATTGACAGTCCCCATTAACTGGCCAAATGTTAAATGTGAAAAACAGTCAGGTAGAGAGGGACTTGTTGAGGATATTGGTAGGCGTTTATAGTGGCCAATCCGCAGCGTGAGGAATATCAATTTGTATCTGTGGAAACCTGTCAGGTTTTCTGCCCCATCTCATGGCAGATTTTATCCCAGCTTGGCCTCAAACTGTCACAGATGTGACATGGTTAAAATGATAATTCACTGTACATATGGCATAAGTCTACTTCAAATAGTTCCTGGAGCATTAAGAATAAGCATCTGGAGATCACACAGTAACTATCCACACCAGGAATGGGGAAGAAGAATGGTTGCTGACATAACCAGTTGTGGCAAACAAATCCAGACTGTGTTGCTGCACTCTCTCCCCTGGAGACCATAATGCTGTTATCTTGGATACTGGAAGTTTGGGTCAATATGAACCTCAGCATGCAGAGATTAATCTTAACAAGTCATTTCAACTCAAATGGATTCTTCAGTCCTCTGGAGTTGGGTTTATCTGCCACAAATCGGGATTTATAATTCCCTTTTGAACACATTCAAGTGACATAAATAATAGAATAACCTTTTTGATGCCATACTCTGATTCATATTTTGACAGATTTGACACAAGATACACCATCATATCAAACAGAGGTAGTCCATCCACCTGTAATAATTAAGAACAACTACGCTGCGCAGTGACATCATGGACAGTTACGTTAGTGAGAGAGGTACTGTTGTGTGTGGTGTATGTGTGTTACCGGCAAGTTTCCACCAGCAAACATGAGAAATGAACTCAGCGCCATCTCTTTATTGAACTACACACACCAGAAACATTGCACCACCCAACTGCTTATCTGGGGTCAGTTCTACCTCAGTAATTCAGTACAATAATTTCAGCCTCTTCAGTGTCCTGAAATCTCTCCAGGTGAGCGGTTACAGTTGTCACCAAATCTAAGATTGTCAAAATCATGTAAATAGTCAGCCATGAAATTGTTATTGCTGTTCCTCTAGGTAAACTCCAACCTTCTCTCCACTGTCGTCTTCCTGCAAAACAAACAACTTACCTCTGGCGAGAGTTCAGTGAGACTTCTCAGGATGAGGCTTGTGTTTCTGGTTGCAAAATAGAGCTCCATAGGAATCGTCTACAGCTGGTTTGTTCAACTATATTGTTCAGGGGGCCACATTTTCAGAAAGCTAAGAGCCCAGGGGCCCAATTTTCTTTTTCAGGTTTTAAATTGTATTTAATTGTAAACAGTCTGATTTAATCCGTGTGCTGGAGTTGAACAGGCCTGATCTACAGACTGCAGAGCATCTACTTTCCTCAGGCTGTGAGACTCCTGAACTCATTCTCCACTCTCCACCTCGAGTTGTATATCCCTGTGTCTTGATTATTTCTTGTGTGTCTGTTTAGTTTGTGTGTGTGTGTGTGTGTGTGTGTGTGTGTGTATAACTTCATTATGCAATCTTGTGTTGCATAATTACAAATTAATCTTGATCTTGAAAAGTTGCTGTTTTCAAATATATTGATCTTTAAAAAAAAAAACATGTCCTCCTCTAATTGTTCTTGCTAATCCTCCTGTCATTGGCACTCAGTCTTGCATGTCATACTGTATGTGAGCGTTTTACCCTCTAATTAAGCTGCTTTATACCTCAATAGAGTGGATGTGCAATTATAGTGCTGCTTAGTACAAGGAAAACTGTCATGAGAATCTGCCTTTATCTGAGAGACAATGAGCACATCTATGAAAGCGAAAGGAGAAATTAACACACGCTTCTGAATGATAGGAAAGCCTCACAATGGTTTTCAGTAAACGAGTGCATCATCAGACAATTTCCAGCAATCGAATTAACCTCCCTAAGCAATTATTTTAGCATGAGTGCCCACTGTAAAGAATTCTGTAAACATTAATACAGTAGAAAGCCCTCAGGCAGGGTGGAAGCCACAATGGAGAACATGAGCCTCTGATTGTGACTGCCGCTTCTGTCATTAGTGCTTCACCAGCAAACCACACACAAATAAGCACACTTGTCCTCGGCATCAATGCCAATACCCATTTTATTACCTTGCACTTCCAAAGGGAGCGAGTGATTTGACAGTAGAGACAGAGTAAAGTGATAATATCATCCATTATGGCAGTGAAGCCTGTCTTTTTTTCTCTTAGGAGTCACAGCTACATGAATGGAAGAAGCTTTGCTGTGAGCCAGACCTTATCATCCACATGAGTGCTGGACCTCAGTTATCCTTCTATGTGTGTGAATGGGAGCACATCTGGTAGACAAACTGAAAGTTGAGGCTTGTGAGAGTGCAGCAAAATGATGCCCATTGTCTGAAATCACATATTAAGCCATCACATTTCGCCATGATTTTCATCTTTCTACAGCCGTGGCCAAAAGTTTTGAGAATGAAACTAGTATTGGTTTTCACAAAGTTTGCTGCTTCAGTGTTTTTAGACCTTTTTGCCAGATGTTACTATGGTATACTGAAGTATAATTACAAACAATTCATAAGTGTCATAGGCTTTTATTGACAATTACATTATATTTATAGAGTCATATAATATACATATTATAAGAGTCAATATTATATATAGCAGTGTTGACCCTTCTTTTTCAAGACCTCAGGAGACCAGGGTGCAATTCACCCTGGCATACAATCATCTTCTGGGCCACAACCTGACTGATGGCAGCCTATTCTTGCATAATCAGTGCTTGGAGTTTGTCAGAATTTGTGAGTTTTTGTTTGTCCACCCGCCTCTTGAGGGTTGACCACAAATTCTCAATGGAATTAAGGTCTGGGGAGTTTACTGAGCATGGACCCAAAATTTTGATGTTTTGTTTCCTGAGCCGCTTAGTTATCACTTTTGCCTTATGGCAACGCGCTCCATCGTGCTGGAAAAGGCATTGTTCATCACCAAACTGTTCTTGGATGGTTGGGAGAAGTTCCTCTCTCCCAACCTGATGTGTGCTCCTGATGTTTTGGTACCATTCTTTATTCATGGCTGTGTTTTTAGGCAAAATGAGTGAGTGAGCCCAGTCCCTTGGCTGAGAAGTAACCCCACACATGAATGGTCTCAGGATGCTTTACTGTTGGCATAACACAGGACTGATGGTAGCGCTCACCTTTTCTTCTACGGACGGGGCTGAAATGCAGTGGAAATGTTTTTTTAGAGATTAATTTTATTTTCAATGCAAAGAGGAACTTTGCCATTAATTGCAATTCATCCGATCGCTCTTTATAACATTCTGGAGATATGTCAATTGCCATCATAAAAACTGAGGCAGCAGACTTTGTGAAAGTTAATATTTGTGTCATTCTCAAAACTTTTGGCCACTGCTGTACATACTATTGCCATGTATTTATTTGTTATTTTGTCCATACCTGTATTGCAAAGAGTTTCAGTGGGACTTATCTACTAATACTGACACCGTTATAAGGTCTCTGAACATAATTACGCATTTATGTTAACTTTAAACATAGATGTCCTGCAAATATCCTAATCACAAGAATGTTTTTGTCAGTGGACCTCCAATTTTTTGACAGTTTCTGTGTTCTTCTTGTCGCTGTCTCACATATATAGGCCTGTCACGATAACATTTTGCTGGACGATAAATTGTCCCAGAAATTATTGCGATAAACGATAATATTGTCGTTTTGAGACCATTTTTCAACTAATATAATGATAATGGCATAATAATGCAATTATTTGTGATATTTGTGTGCTGGCGTCAATACGGGGTGTTTTATTTTGAAAAGTAACCGGATGATATATTGTTGTTTCGGTGCATGACTTCCTGTCTGCTCGTGCTAAATTCAGCTGATTTTGCTGCGTAGAAGTCCTGCGGACCCCCGGAACAGATACACAGCGCAGCGGACCTGGTGGAAGTGAACACATAGAAAACCTCTGCTAGCGTGGCAGAGCCGTCACGCAGCGGACAAGTATCTGGTGGAATCGCGGGAGTTCGTTTCGCCATTGTTCACTTAAAGTGAAACCTTCTCCTTCTGCGCTCGGAACAACTTTAGCTTTAACTTTTATCTCTGGCTTGCTTCTCCTCATGGAGCTCTCATGCTGCACTCTGTGTTATGTCAGGGGCAGAGCCGATCGGGACCGGCAAAATTATCGAGCTCATTTTTATTTATTGTGCGATTAATTGATTTATTGATTATCGTGACAGGCCTAGGTGCAACCAAATATCGACAGTTTCAGTATCAAATTGACTAGTTTCAACGTATTGTTAGGTGAAGATTTCACACTCGAATTAATACAGAATTTACACATAACTGGTGCAAAGGGCAGATACAGTTTTTCATCAAGAGCTATGCATTATTTTCTGAGAAATCTAATAAAATAAAATAAAAATGCTTGATCTTGCAATGTTAAACAAAGACAGAAAAAACAACTGGATCCACGCCAAATGTTCTATTCTAGGCTAAAACCAATCCTCCATCCAAGTTTGGCGGAAATCCGTTCAACCAACAAATATATGCCCACATATCAACTAACTGTGCAGTTCTCTCAGCTCTGTGAAGTAGAGCACAGCCATTAATGTTGGCACATAATGAAATGAAATATCAACATTGGCCTGAAATGTATGCCAATATGACAGGCCAATAAGATTTAATTATGTTCATGAAACACAAACCATTTATTAAGTAGTTTCTTTGACCACGCTATCTGTGGTTCATTAACTAGATGACTAAAGCAGCCTCAGCGAGGCGAGTCAGTATAGGTCTGAGGCAAACTGTTGAAGCGATTCTGAGGAAAGATAGTTGATTTTTGAGTCTTCAAACATTTAAACCAATCAATTAATTTGACCATGTACTGTTAATTTGAGGCATCGTTTACTAACATAACCTAATTGTTGGAATAACAGATTATCAATAGTTTGAATAATCGATTGCATCTGCAAGTATAAGAGACTTGAGAATTTGACGTTTGTATCATGAATAGGACTGTTTTACAGAAGAACATTCAGCATGTTAGAATAGGAGCGCAGGTGTAAACAATTGAATGATTGATTGCTCGTTTCCGTTAAACTGCTTCAGTTTCAGGCTCTAGGTGTTGTTCATTGCTCACTGTCACACTTCCAGGAGTTCACGGGACACTTTAATAAAAATGAGACATTGTTCATGGTACTGTGCTAGAAACACCTGTGACTTTTTTTTAAACTTTTCATAGGTAAAACTATGGAAAGTCAAAATGTCTGCTGCTACTGTTTCTCAATCATCCAACCTGTGCTGGCTTATGTCCTTCAGCTGTGTGTTCAGAGGCCTCTCATCCTCAGCCCAGTGAGGCAGAATGTATCCCATGGGCCCGCAGGTCTTGTCAAAACGCAGGTGGAAGCCGTTGGAATGAATCTCAGGACAGTCTGTGACTTTAAACACCGACTTGAAGCCGATGCCCTTTTGTCCTGTGACGAGTGGAGCGATCAGGATTATTAACACATCAAGCCAAGGCAAGATCAAATTTTATAACATCACACATTTCTTATATTCTTAGGTGACTTCTATTGACAAGCTTTAATTTAAAACCCCCAGCCGGGTACCATGTACACATTTACCTATGTATCCATATTGGTGTTTGCCCTTGGTGCTGCAGCCCACATCACAGATGGCCCTGATGTTCCTCTCCTGAAAGCCGGTCTCATTATTGAGAATGGTAATGCAGTCTTTGTCCACCACAAGGGCCAGCGCTGGAAGGAAACCCACCTCTGATGGGTAACTGTTGTCATCAGCATTCTGAACAATGGAAACAGAGAGGTGTGAATAAGTCATACTTAGACACACAGAAGAAACCTTGTTTATTGATCACATCTGTCCAGGTCAAAGTAATCACTATGAGCAGATGACAGTTTTTTTCTTTATTACTGCAGATTACCATCTAAATTACATTTTTAAATCAATTAGTATGAAGTTATGAAACAGAAAGCCTTTCCATTTATTGAATTGTATTGACTGTTTCAAAATACACTGCAGCCTTTTCCTCTCTTCAGCTTTGAGGAGACTTAAGTAGTTTCTAGTTGAGAGGAAATTACTTTATTTTTCTTGTCATGATTTCAATGTGCACGGAGTACCAGACTAGGGTAGCCAGCTAAGCAGAAAAGTAACAACAAGGGAGTGAAATTGTAAGAAATATACTGCACTTATTTTCCCCATACAGATGCAGCCACCTCAATTTTCCCCTCCCATCCAGAGGCCTTTTGACAGCCAGCCAACTGCCAGCTGGTTCCCAGTCCCCCCTTCCTCCTGAGGGTGTGCCTAGGTTCCACTGTAAACACGCCCATTCATTCAATTGCAGGGTGTCACCATGAGGTGGCGCTTTCCTCACAAAAAACATATACAGGATAAATACCATTTAAACTTAAACCTTATTATTCTACTTAATTATATACATCATAAATTATATATATAATTGACTTCCAAAAGTCAAAATATATTGAAAAAATATTGATTCCAAAAGTTAAAATATATTGAAAAAAGATTGATTCCAAAACCCACAACATGTTTTTACCTGACAAAATATTCTGCTTCAATCCATTCAAATGTGTTGGCGTTTAGCCTTCCAAAAATAACATTTGTACTGTGGCATAAACAAAGTCTCCTCTCGGATTTCCACACACACTTGACTGCATGGTCTAGCAGTAATCTAGCAGCATGAGACATTACATTTATATAACAACAAACTCTCAAATCCAGATACCACTGCAGATAAAGTCAGCCACTCAGCTCACAGTTTTTCCTTCCTGTCAAATCATCATCAATTCCCTGGCCATATTACTTTCACTTCCATGAAGAACTGTCGAAAAACAAAAAGCTGCAGCATAATATCGATGTCGTCATGATATGGTAGCCTAATAATCATTAAATATGATCTGTGTGGGAATCACACTCTCTTATACATGTCAAATGTTGCATGCCTAAGACACAGTAAGAACAGCTGATTTCACACTGAAGTAATGCTTCAGCTTCTATCATCACTGCTCGTCCTGGCGGATAGATAAACCATTGCAATTGGTTTCCACATATTACATTTCGGCCCTGTGTTTACTACATCATCGCGGGGGATCTCATTCCAGTCACAGACTCGACCAGGTCTGAGCACGGACCCGTCACAGACCAGTTAGGGCCCCGTCACGGAGGAACGGGAAGATTTAAGAGGCTGAATCTGTATGTTGTTGTTTATGAAAAGACCCAAAATGAACACTATAAGTGGACTTCGTGATGACTATTAGCATTACAGTTTATGTATAGGAATGATTCTGTCTGAACTACAAAATGTGAATCTCTGCAGAGCTGTCTGTACAGTAAATCTAACTCTCAAGTGTCTTTTTACTTTTACCAAAAATAAATCATATCTGATCATAATATAAAAGACCAAAACATAGGAAAAAAAACTTTAATCAGAGGTAAGTATAATATAGTTTTTCAGTCAAATCAAGTCAAGTAAAACTTGCTTGTTAGACATATTTTGCTTGGAATAGTTCAATATATACACACTGTGACTTTTCATTCACTTTTCATAATTATAGCTGGGTATTTACCACTGATTTCCCAAATCGATTTGTTTCTGATTCCTTTTGATGCCTTTTGCTTAGGGATATTTCAGTTACAGTATCAATTTTTACTTGGATATGAAAGCAATTCTGAGAGATTTATGCTGTAAATTGTACAAGGAACCCCAAGCCCGGTACATTATAAAAAATATTAATATAATAGAATTTAATTAAATGGTTTTGGAGATTTGTGGATAAAATCCGCCTGAAATGAATGGGATACTGTTGTGACTTTAGTATGTAATGGATAAAAATGGGGTGGTGACAGAACAAGACAGAAATGGCTGATGTGGGCATATATATTTCAAGAAAGGAAAATAAGACAAAATAAATAGAAGCTTTACAGCATCGAACAGTTCCAGTGCACTTAAATGCAGCATGTAGTCCCTATACTGTGAGTGTGAACATCCGACACAGACAGAGTTTTTAATCACATGACTGTTTTTGTACAAACAATCTGTCAGTATGGCAGAGAGCCTCATTTACTCGCCAAAAGGAAAACTGCATCCGGCATTAGGTGCTTTCATTAGGCTAATTTCGGACTCTACAACGAATGAAAAGGCAAAAGTATACCAAAAGAATGACCTCGGGATTTTATGACTCGATATCGGTTCATTCAAATGAAGATTGATTTGAATTAGACCATCCATTTTAAATCCAGCACTACTCATGATAACTTGGTATATCTGATAAAGATGTACAAGTGACAAATAATCAAGATTTCACTAGACTTAAATAACATAGAAGCCACCTGAATGAGTTCCAGGACGAAGTGTGTGTCTTTGCTATAGAGTTCGGTGGAGAGGCGGTCCAAGCTGCGGCCCAGCCTGTTCTGGTGGACCTGCATCAGGCTCTGGCCTTCAGGGGTCAATTCGACACCGATACCAAACTCCCTCTTCCTGTCAGAACCAAAAACAAGACAGGGGAAAAAAGTATAGATAAGCTATGGATACAGTGTAGTAGAGCTGTGCGATATTACGATATATATCGTAGTGCGATATAAAAATGTCTACCGTAGGATATAACCCTCTGTTGTTTATATCGTAATTTTAACGCGTAGGCTACTTGTTTAGCACTGTTGTTACGCTAACATTAGCGTACACTGTGGTTGTGATTTAATACGCCGTGTAAAGCACAACTCAACGTCGGAATGACCGTTGAATATCCAAGTTTTGAGTTTAAAACAAGTTCATTGTATGAAGGCGAATGTAACTGCAGCAACGCTACTGCTTTGTGGTAGCATTTTTTTACATCACCCGCAAGGACTCATTTACGGCGCTGGTCGCTCGGGAGTAAACAGAGGCAAAGCAGCATGGCGGAGACGGAGGAGAGCGCAATGGAAGACAAAAATAATGTTACCAGTAACGTTACATCAGACATGAATACAGAAGCAGAACCCCAAGGGATATATATCGTTATCGGGATATAAAATATCGCACAGCACTACAGTGTAGGTAACTGTAAAAGTTGACATCTTGAAAACAAACCTGATATCCTCAATTATAGCTCTCTGGAAATCTAATGTGGTCTCTGACTGGCAGCTGGCAGCATCCTTTTCATTAGAATCAGACATTTCTGACTGCTCCTCGCCCTGGCCTCCTTCAGCTTCACTGCTGATATCTGAAGTCTCTCCATTAGGCAGTGAGGCCAACTCATACAGCTCCTCTTCATCCTCCACTTCCTCAACCTCCACATCTTCATCGCCATTGACTAGAAGAAAACAAACAATTAAAACCAAAGAAAATCAAATTCCTTTATGTAGAGTACAAAATTATTGAAAAACACATTTCTGTGGAGGAGTACTACTTTCAACTCACCTTGTTGTAGGCTCTGGGTGAGATGGGAGGAAGCAAAGGTGTTGTCAATGACGTTGTCCTCAAGAAACTCATCTTCACTCATATTAAGAGCTGACAGACTGCTGCTCTCAGAATCTATCAAATTAGACTGAAAAAAAGAGAAGAAAATTAGAGGCCAAGTGAGCTAGGACGAGAACAGAGACAAGAACAGTTTCACTGAATGTCTGGTCGGAGAGCTAGGTCATCTGTTCGGCCACAGATTAAACAAAATGACAGCTAGAGTTAGTGCTACTTGCAGATTTGGCTCACCAACGATACCAGCAAAGCAAAACAGTACACAAAATAGGCACAGCAGAAACCTCAGTTTGTTCAGACCACTGTGTCAAACTACATATTTTTAAATGCCATGGCTAAAAAAAAAAGGAACAGGCCAGTTGTCACTAGTTGTCTGCATGAGTGTGACTGCTGTTAGCTTAAAGTCAAGGTTATTGGGTGTATAACATGGCTACCATATACAATATGAGCTGTAACATTAAATATCGGACAAAGCACAAGATGTAGGGCCAAGCTGAATATGACTTTTGAAATATAGGATATACTTGGGTCCTTACAAAGGACAGAAACGCCTCATTTCTCATGATTGTATTCTTTTTCAAGCAGCATAGAGTCTACCAATTATTGTGAGGCCTTGGAATTAAGAGTTGTACATAATCAAAATCTGAATCCAGTATCAAATCTGCCTCAAGATTCTGATTTCAGTTTTGAATTCCGATGCCGCTCTGAATTGATGTAGGCCTAGGTTGCAACTAAAGCTATGAATAACTACAACTCATACGATTCTGCTGCTGATTTCTGTAGGCTGAGAGGACAGCAACAATTTTGAACGGCAGCCTAATTAATGTTTACAAAGTGCAGCTGAGACAGAAGACAAAACTCAATTCATCCCTTAACAAATTTTTGTTTGCTTGGTATACATTGTAAAATATAAACCTTTGAATTGTTGATTGAATATGTATCTTCCTCTTGAAATAAAATGTACCTAACCAACTCAAAAGACTAGCGGTACTGATTCAAAACCAGTGAGCTGATAAACCTAAATTATTAGTATGATATGATTATAATTCTAACTCAGCGAATGTCACTTCTTTCACATGTTTTTATCCTTATGTGGGAGTGTCACTCCATTAACTGTGTGTTTGATGTGTTGGCGACCCTCGTTGATCAGTTTCCTGAAAGCAGCTACTATGTTGTTATGCTACTGACATGCTGGTTCTACTATAACTTTCTGTCCTCATCACTGGATTAAGGTTACAGTAAAAAAACAAGATGATGTTGTGTTCCCTCTGTAATATTTATCCATGCTAAATAACATGCCCTGCAACTGATCCGTTCTTCTCTGCTTGTGATCACCGGTCATGCCTCTGCAACAGTAGTTTAAACATGCTTGTTACTAGTAACTACTACTACTGGTACATAGTCATTTTTTACCATTTGGGCTAAATACATTGTGATATCAATCTAGTGATAAAAATGTAATAGTTGGATTAATCGATCAATCAAAAAAATAATTGATCGATAAAAAAACAACAACGTTTTCACTGGTTTTTCAGGCCTTTCTGGACTACCGAACATACAAAACTAAAATTAAAATTATAATTTGTTCAAAGTTACCATGCTGTAACCCTGAGAAATAAATGTGTTCAATATGATCTAATAGCTTTTGGTGAGGTGGTTTTAAATGTTGTATGCTGTTTTGGCATTACGCTACTCAGATATCACTTTCCAGTTCCAGTGGGACCAAAAAATGTGAGAGAAGATAAATTCATGTGGATCAGATGATTTCTTTTCCCCAAGAAAGATGCAGTCTGTATGGTTAGGACAATACATTTCCAAGGTTCATACATTTCAGTATTAGGATTGCAGTAGTGTTGATGTTTTTCTGTTTCAAATATGACATTTTCTGACTATTCAGACCTTGGCCTGTTCCACCGAAGCTTTGGGCGTGTTGCAGTCCTGGCTCTGTGGTGGGTTCAGTTTTTTCTCGTAGTCTCTGACCCAGGTTGTGATGCCCAGGAGGATGCCCAGTCGGTGCAGACAGTTCATGTGCCTTGGGTCAGACTGGGCCGCAGTGATCAGGACCTGTTTAGACTTGGCCTGGCCCAGGACAAGGGAGAAAGGCTCCAAAAAGACCTGAAAGTCACATTCACACAAGAACATACACACTGTTTCTTAATCAGAGTTGTAAGAGTCCATTTGCTAATAATGCTTTTGAAACTTTGTTATGCAAACTCCTGTATGTTACAATGATTGCTGCAAAAACAAACAAATGAAAGAAAAAAACTGGAGTGTGTCTCAAAGACCAACAAGCCAGGGAAGCTGACTTATCTATGTGGCCAGACTGTAGTTGGCATGACAACTGTGAGACTGATAACTACCACCTCCTCAATTTAATAAAACTGATTAACTTCACAGGCTACAGCTGCCCACTCGTGGTCAGAGAGACCCTGAAACGGTGTCACAGTTTATGTGTTTGCTTTTTAAAAGCTGAGAACCTTTCACCAAAATGTCACATTGGATCAAATGTGGCGCTGCTGGGTCTAATACTGAAAGGCACTGATACGACAGCTAAAAAATATCTTTTACAAAGGAAGGAATGGGAAATTTACCAGATGGACCAAATAACGTACTCCTTGAGACTCCATATATATATTATTTAAAGATGGGAGTCTTGCCCAGACTTTACTAGTACAATCAGGTGATTTGAACACTTCTTCACTGTCTTCAACAAACCTATGGAAAACACTGATAACTTCTCTCCAGGAATAAAGAGAGAATATGATTTGATCCTGTAATCTGACATGGTCAGTGCAGCGTGACTGACCTGCTGCAAAAGAGCCTGGCACGTTCTGGTGGGGATTCGTGTCAAACATGCCAAGAGGAATTTGGCCACTCTGTTGTAACATGACACATCGTCTTCAGCTTGGGACAAATCTAAAGAACACAAAAAGTATTTTAGTAATGCTGACACACTCATTCAGCCATTGCAATACAACATCTGTAAAGATTTCCCAGCTTTGAAGTGAATAAGAAAGGAAACACTACCTTCTTTGGCCACAGCTGCTGCCAGGGAGCTCTGCATATGATTGGCCAGGAGGGCTGTTGGAGCATTGATGACCCCGTCAGCCACCACCATGGACACCAGGTGGCCCGCTGTGCCGACAGGGTCAAGGGTCATGGCAGCACTAGAGAAATGCTTGTCTCCTGTGTGTGTGGTGAGTCTGAGCAGCAAACCTGGCATCACCTCCAACGCTGACAGGCCTGTATTAGCTGTAAATCGTTTAGAAATAACCTTTTATTTTTACATATCATTATTTAACAATATTTAAAGTGAATATCCATAGAATCAAAACTGATATATTCCATTTACTAAAACTTTTAGTCATCACATTGGCATGTTTGAGAAACAGTATCAAATGTCATTACAGAGGAAGAAGTATAGTCCATATGTCAACAAATTAGCAATCTGATGCACAGACACTCTGTGGCTGATTCCTACCTGCATTGTTTTCGATGAAGTCTTTGAGGGTGCCATGACGTGGTTTAAAGATCAGCTCCCATTGGCTCCACTCACTTAAATCCTCCAGCAGAGGGCAGGAGAGCAAACTGGCCAGAGCCTGGGCCTTGGACATCTCACCCTGGAGTCCTACTGCCTCACACCCATCTTCAGCACTGTTCATAGGAGGGACAAGGGGACAAGAGGACAACATAGATGGGGACATGTTCAGTTCCATGTTATGAATTTTATATTTTAGTATTTTTTTTTATCTCTTCAAAAATGACTGAGAAAAAATGGTAACATCACATTCGGGTTATGTTTCTGGCAGGTGCAGTTATTTCATTCAACACTTGGCCCCTTTTACTTTGATTCTCCTGTATTTACTTATTGATTTATTTATTTATTTATTTTTCTAGCCTATTGTAGCTGTCAGCATCAAGTTCCATACATAATTTGATTGAGGAGAACCTTCAGTTTTAGTCCAGCTCATTTAAATCTGTCTTTCCTCAACAAGTTAAAACCATTTTTTATAAAATAATCTGAGGAGTTTTTCAGTGAAAAACGGGTGTAATCCTACATTTCATTTAATGACCATGTAGATGTGTCCAAAAAGAGGGTAAATATAAAGGTTATTAAATGATAACAGAGGACATTAAAGCAAAGGTGAATTTTCTCTAAGAAATGTATGATCCACTGAAAATGAACAAAAGAGGCTTAGCTACAACCACTGCCTGCTGGTCTAGAAGGAGAAACTACATTCCTTGACAAATCAATGGTGCAGATCATGACTTTGTAATCACCATCACTGCAGAGTCCCTGATTGCCCAAAGAAGACAAGTGATACCACTGAAAGGCTAAAACTCTGCTGATTTCAAGCTTGAAGATAAGTTAAGTCAACATAAGTACTGTACAGCAAATGTAAATAATGTAAAATGCCTGTTATGACTCTAGAGACAGCTTTACAATGAAACATTAACCCTGATAATGTTCTAATGCTATCCTCAGGTTGTTGTTGGCCTGGCCAGACTCATTCAAAAATGTATCTTAGTCTGGAACCTCTCAGTTCATTTCCAATCTCCAAGGGCTGTTATCAACATGCACAGACCAAAATGCCTGCTTCGTATGCAACTGGATAGCCCAACACCCAATCAGGGCAGTGAAACCTGTGACATGCAATAGATCGATGGAAATCTGGTAGGGTGACAAGACGTATCTGCCAAAGCAAATTAATGATGATGACCTTGCAGATTTGCCTGGTTCCCAGGCTAAGTCATCTTAGTTTGGGCTTAAGATCTGTGACAGAAAACCTGTCTCTGTCCGTCTCTTACTTCACTGCTAACCTGGATTTGTAGTGTTTGGCGAACAGAGCTGACTCGTAGTAGATCGGGCTCAGTCCTCCTACAGGCAGCATTCTCTGACGCTGCACAAGGCCAGCCAGCATTTGCAGAGTGCCGAAGCCAAGTTCACGAGTGTCCCGCACCCTGTAGTGGGACCTCATTGCTGACTCAATGTGGGAGAGCTGGGAACAGAGAGGTCGATGTTAATGTTCAAGTCAAATTGTTGAATTCTTCATTTTTTTTTACAGAGACATACAGATAGACCCTTAAAGGGATAGTTCGGGTTTTTTGAAGTGGGGTCATATAAAGTACATATCTATAGTCGGTCTGTTCCCTATGGTAATTGCCGATCAGCGCAGCCTCAGTTTGGAGAAGCAGAGAGCCTCTCCAGCCCAGACACTCAGCTTTGTACTGCAGTGAACGGAGTCCAGATGCAAAGCAAATTTTAACCACCTAAAACAAGGCCCACCTAAAAAAATCTATATCAGTTCAAGTGTACGTTGTATAGAG
>OMLP01046135.1:9917-23872 GCA_900302685.1 Spondyliosoma cantharus
GGGGGAGGGGACTGCAGCGTTTTTTAATTTCTGAAGAGCAAACAGCCCGCCTTATCATTGTGTCAGGGGAGAGGCGATTGGTGATTCACAGCGGCGAGCTTTAGAGCGGCCAGACCCTTATTTAGGAGCACAAACACACACACGCACACACGCACATACACACACACACACACACTCACACACTCACACACAGCTGGTTATACAGAGGATTCAATCAAGTGCATCACAGCCACACTTGACATATGCACACATCTAAGCAAAACTCTTGCATGCACACAAACGCTTACGATACACAATCCCTTCATTACCGTTTCTGTCCAGCACCACGGCGGATACACACGGGGGCCACGCGCATAAACGCACAGTTCCCATCAAAATCCCTCTCTATTATTCATGGGCTGCCAGTTGAGAATTACACAATTTTCCTTTTATATTCCAGCGTGTGCATAGAGTCTCGTCATTAGCTGTTATTCTTTACTGTTAGCATGATAGACAACGCAAACGTGTTTACAGATATGCGGCGATTAATTCTCTGTGGGCACTAAACGCGTGACTTCCACCGCTGCATAACAGCAGATTCACCTGCAGCCTGACAATTAGCTCCCAGTGTGCAGATGGAACATCGTTTCTTCTCTCCTGCTCGTGTTCTCTTTAAGCTACAAACATGACGCTCAGCTGCCCCCATCGGTTCATACATGCAGTAAACATTACTTTCACAAAGGGAGGATGAATATTCATCCAATGCATGCATCTAGTTTCACTGCTTCTACATGTTGAAAGAAAGTTTAACGGACAGAACTGGAGAGCCTCAACAAGATCGGTGGCACCTCTTTGACTCTATGGGCGCTATCTTAACGATCAGAAACGCAAGTACACATGCCCCATCACTCTCCATCCAGCGTCGATAAACGGAGTAAGATAACCTCCAGCCTATGTCGACCAAAGTGTCTTCAAATCCAACTCCAGTTTGAAAGACAAATAAAAAAAAAAATCCCCTTCAGTAACTTTTTCAGACTAACTGGTGCCAAACAACTCCCTCCGTCTAAACAGGCAACCTTTTGTAAGTCTCACTTCGAGACCACTTACAGGGAAGAACAGAGAGAGAGAGAGAGAGAAAGAGAGAAGCATGACTGGAGTGCAGGACGAGAAGTGCTTTTGAGGGTCTATAGAAGACATGGTGGAAAAGCAACTGGGCTAATCACGGGAGAGCAGAGGCGATAAGCTGGCTAAGGGATTTTGCCTGAGTTGCCAACTCTAACCACCGGCCACCTATACATAACCCGCTCTAGTTTTTGTTAAATCAAAGCTTTTATTGTGAAAAGTACCAGACTGACAGTTCACATCATCCTGATGCCTTCATGGCAAAACTCTGCAGAGAGTTGGGGGCTCTACTGGTAATGACTGCTAAGTAACCACATTACATTTGCCCGTAACACAGTGTGCAAAAGACACGCGGATCCACAAGAGGTCAGCGTGTGAGGGAGGCGCTGTGGCTCGCCTAGGTGGGAAAAGTACACGTGAGTAGGAAGGTGCAGTATAAGCAGGGGGAGATACATCCGTGAACAACCGGTGAATGCAATTCAAAGAGCCAGAAAGTACTCATCAGGAGAAGGTCAGGGACAATTGTTAGGATTTTTTTCTTCATAGAACTGTCACCCAGGCGACAGGGATTGGAGTCCTATGTGAGGTGGGGACTATTTTGAGGAAGTACGTTGGTTATTTTAAAGGATGTGCATACAGTTGTGGAGGCAGAGGTGCATGAAGCCAAACAAAAGACAGAACTGGGTATAAACCAGTCTCTTCTGTATTGTGGGGTCTATAGAGTGTGCGCACTAGAGACAAGGAAGCTAACTTCAGGTTTAGCACACGGCTAACTTGGATAGAATTGAAATGGTTTTATCTTGAAGCTTGCAACAGTTTGGCCAGTTTGGCTTCAAATGTTGGTGTTGGCTTCAAAGCCTGGTGCTCGTCCTGTTGGCTTTGTTATTTTAAGTGGAACCATGATCTTTTCCTCAACCTAACTTCGTGCCTTTATTTTGAAAATGTTACCTGACGTAGCAGCTTGGTGGCATGGTGGATGAGTGGTACTGGGTTGGATATAACACATTGCTGTTTCTTGCTGTAAATCATCTTCATAATGGGCAGACAGTAAAAAAAAAAAAAAAAAATCCTTAAACATGGCTCCTCATACACTCTTGTGCAACAGTCGCCTGACCTTTTCTGATACCCATGAAATTCAGCACGGCATCTAGTGCGCCTGTGGAGAGGCTCTTCAGTCTGGGTAGTCTTGTGCTGCCACTGAGGAGGGACTCTCAAATAATTTGAGAGACTCCTCTTCATGAGGTAGAGCCACTGCTTCAGTCATGTTCAATAAGATGTAGTAGTCCACTATAATGTTGCTTTGGTGAGTAAGCAACTCAAGTGAGTTCATTTGAGTGTGTTTCATCCCTCATTTGCAGTTCATGTGTCATTTAATGGTATTTATTTTCTATGTTCTATTTTCTTTTTTAAGAATAATGAGTAATGACCCCGACTCTGCCTCTGATAGACAGTGACACATCTGCTGACAAATGTCATCCAACATGTGAAATGTAACATTTAGGATGAGAAGACACAGATTATTCCAACCTGACTGACAGGGGCCATTATCACAAAAGCTGCTCAGGCCAACTCAGCACCCACAGCAACCCTGTTACTATGGGTGACACCACGTTCCACGAGCAAACTTAACTGACTGAAGTGTACGCCGAACAGAGGACATGTGCCCAGACTCTGTCAGGGAAGGTGGGGAAAAAAAAAAAATCTAAACTCAAATTGGATTAAATTAAAAGGATTAGGGAAGATTAAAAAGGATTAGGGGATAGATTAATTGATTTAATATGTTTTGGATGTTTTATACACTGTGTCACATTTTTTAATGAAGGAGCCTAATATATTGACTCATCAAGTGGAACTGTATCTGGCATCAAACCATCTTGAAACTGTGATATCATTTCCAGGTGATCAAACGACTTCTAATCATTTGATGAGGTCATTTTACATGCATAATGCCAATTGTAATGGATAGTCTCAGAACGGTAATTGATATCTGCTTCATAGATCTTTTTTTTAGCCTGTGTTTAGCCGGTGATTATTAATTCACGCATATTAAGTGATCAGTTAAAGCTGTGCAAAGTATCACCCTGTAACCCTCGTTATGGATTATTTGATTTGCTCCGGAACTGACTGATTCCTGTTTGTATCCACATGACCCGTCATCAAAATGTGCATCAATATAGTTGCATTATTCAGAAACGCTGATGCTGACAGGCAGTCTTGAAGTTAGGGCATACAACTTGTTTATTTTTAGAGCTGTCTCTTAACTCTACAGGCTAATGTTAACCTTAAGGCATTCTGTGATCAGGCCCCAGGCGCCCACCTATGCATTTGCTGTCCGGCAGCAACCCACCGCTGCCAAAAATCATAGAGTCCAGAGAGGCTCTACAGGAGTGTAAGTGCTTCTCTGTGGGGAAATGAACTATGGCAATTTCTGAGTAAAGGTGAAATTTGAGAATGAAAATGGCTCGCCGTTATCTGACCAACTAACACTGGATCATAAATAGAAGCTTCTAGAGGCATCTTCTCAATCAGAAGAATTGAGGTTGTGGGTCTGAATGGCAGAATTAAGCCTGGAAAGAGCTCCTGCTGCAAAAGGAATGAAAAGAGAGCACAAAAAATCAGCATGAAAATACTGAGGAGGAAATCAGGACATATCAAATGAGTGAAAAAATTATTTTTTTCTTCTGCCACAAGGAACCCTCGAGTTACATCCTTTTTTGTAAAACCTACCAGCAGCCGGCCACATAAAGCTCGCCTCAGTGCCCATCACACCGGGGATCAAAGCCACAGCCTTGCCTTCCTCTTGAAACTCGGTCAGAATTGTGTTCCTTGATCTCTCCACTGTTTGCTCCACTCATGGTTTTGTTCACTTCTAATGTGCGATCATGCCCCTCGTCCCTGCATTTATTAACGGCTCAGCTTTCTCTCCATCTGGGCACTACAGGTTGTTCTCTTGTCATGATAAATGGTCACATTATTCAAATGAAAACGAATGGTGGACAACAACAAGAAGTGACAATCAAACTGTGTTCAGATCGTTTGGCGAAGTAAAAACTGAGGAACCAAGTCCTGCATTCAAATTCTTACTTAGTAAAAGTACATAATTATTATTAGTTAGATTTAGAGCGTCGCCTGTTTCTCTCCTTCGTCTTGCAGAAACAGCTTCACTTGAATACATCAGGAAGACTACAGCCGATGACCAACTACCTTGTTTGTTCAGCGCCTGCGTGAGAGGAAATACATTCCCCGTACCACCACCAGGATGGCATTAATCTGCATTTGTCGTTCGAAAAGTGAAAACAGAAGACTCAAGACTGCAGATATACGAAGCGTTTTTAACACTACCTCACTTCCACTTCTTATCAAGAATATGTTGGATGAAACGATGCAAATGGTACCGAAGAAGAGGCGAGGGTGACATATTAGGAGAAAATACACAAGCCTATCGGAGTGACCTTTCTTACAGATGGGCTCCGTCACTGATTCGACATGATCAACTGGGCAAAAAGCCGCCAGCAAAAGCCGATTAGTGCCAACGTCGCAGGAGACACCACAGCAAGTGCGACTCTGGATGCTCATCGATGACCCTGATACCAACCGGCGGTAGACTGTTTGCACGGATCGCAATAGGAAGCATTTTTAAATCTAGATGATATACCAATATGTAGAATATAGGAAACTATCAAAGCACCAATACACTGGAGTGTATGAAGACATGTTGTTCATAAATCCTCATTAATAATTGTTTTTGGATTCATACGTTTTGTGTGTTTATTAAGTAGAATTTGATGAAATGTTATATTTTTATGTCATAATTGAAATACCTTTATCAATGATTATGATTCATTGAACCACATAACCTTTCTTTCAGCTTAGATTGCATCAGAACAAGGAAAAACATCACAGGCAGGCATTAGCAGACCATTGCAGAATTCAAATGACTCAGACTGTTTTAACCCCAGTTTAATTCATTGATGCTACGTACCCCCACAGAACCATTTCCACAGCATTTTTCATAATCTGCCATTTCAAAGCATGTCATTTCGCAACTCAGACCTCTAACCCATACCTTTTAATGTGTTTCTAGGTAATATACCTGGTGCCAACTCTATGAGGTAGGTCCAGCGCTATGATTAAAAAACGCTCTCCCCATTGCAACACACTGTATGCATTGCACCCTTTACTCTAGGACAGTGTGTTTAGACCCTCGGTGCTCTGCTCATTCTTCAGCTCTGCCCTGCCTGCTGCTGCACGGCTCAGCTGAAAGCGCTGCTGGAGATGCTGCATTAAGAGTTTCATACGCTCCCACATCGAGCACAGCATCGACCCGTGTCCTGAGCATCTGAGTTTTCCTGGGGGGAAGTTATTATCATCACTGCCCATTCTCTGCGGAGTGCGATGTGTGGCTACGGTGGGGGGGTGAAGCCACAGTTTGGATGCAGGATCTCTGTACTAGGGCTGCGAATAACGATTATTGTCATTATTGATGAATATATATATTAGTTTTTCATTAATTGAATAATTGTTTGGTCTATAAATATTGAAGAATTCCAATCAAGATTTCAATTAGTGCCAGAAGGCCTCATCAAATAGCTTGTTTTCCAGAAACAAAACGTCGTCTTAAACAGAGAGCGAGCCGCGTGATGAATGATTTCACTGATTAATTCATTAGCAGAATCGTTGTTGATTAATTTCACGTAATAATCTTGAGTGAGTTGATTGCTTGAATCGAAACTATCATGTTTTTATTAACCCGTTTTCCTACATTTGCACTCATACAGAATCGTTTTTGGCCAACGGGGTTGCAGTGGAAAAATCTCCGGCAGATGTCAGGAGGGGTTCACAGCACTTGCCTTATCTCATATTACAGACTGACAGCCAAATCCATGAGCAACTTGTTATGTGGACAGGATCTGTGAATAACTAATTAGATGCTTGATAAATACTTAAAAGTTAGAGTGTGTTTTTGCCCAACAGCCAGAGTCAGAACTCACTGAGCATGGTGTCTGATTCAAGGATGCTTCAGCAGAAGAGATGCAGACGTTTGCTCAAAATGAGGGGGCATAAACCAGAGACCTCTAGATTAAGAGTGGCCTCCTTACTCAACATGTTGCTCCTCAGCCTCCGGTGAGGAGGCAACGAAGAACAAGGACAGTATCATTTACTACCTGTTGGCCAGGGATGTGGGAGAAGGATGGAGGGGTAATTAGGGAGGCTGATCTTGTGATTACTCCAGTGGGAAGACGTAAATGACCCCTTCCAACATGTAATATTTAATAGATTATGCAAGCGTCTGGCCCACGGGGGGAAAAATAAGACAGAAAGGCCTTATTATGCAATACGCAACCTGGCAATTTGTCCTGTTTTGCCATCATCGTGCTGAAAACACACACAAACATGTGAACACGAGCAGTGAGTCACACGCTGTCAAATTCCTCTGCATCAATTATAAAACAAAGGGAACTCTTCGGGGTCATGTTTTTCTAAAACTAACACAAATGTCTGTGCCATGACAATAGTTTGATCCATTCACGACGCGGCCTCTTAAAAGTACCCCGGGATGAACAACACGGCTGCGTTGACAGCTCTGTACAATTCATAAATAAGTAAGAATGGATGTTTCCTCACGCTCTTGTTCGTCATTTGTTCTGCGCCTTTTGTTTCCAGTCGTGATGCCTGACACCCACTGTGCTGTTGATTGTATGACTTTCCGTCACATGCCTCCCAGCTCTTCAGTCGAGAGCATCTATCAAAAGTATTATTCATCTCAAATTGAATACCTTAGTTAAAGCTGACAAAACAATGCGGAGAAAACACTATTAGATAGTAATGAGTGAGCTTTGTGTGCTGTTCCTCTCTGCTGCAACAACAGAGGAGAAGCAGCCGTCGGTGAGCGGGAGAATTTTTAGCGTTGTCTGCTTATCTGCAGGAATAAACAGAGAAGTTGCGCTACTCAGACCTCTGAGTCTCGCCGTGCCCTTGAAGGGCTCCTGTAGGAGCAAAAAAGGGAGAGCCGGCGAGAACTCTAATCAGCCTGTGACAAATCAGCCTCTTCTCCAGCTTGTTTTTCATTTGGATAATGCTAGCCGCCTCTCTTAAGTGATAAAACAACCTCTGTGGAGTGGTCTTTACACAGCCAGATTAAATGCGATCACCTTGCCAACATACCCTGGGAGATTGCCATGATTAACTGGCAAAAGAGAATAATGATAATCATATGCAGGATAATAGCCCATACCAAATGGACGCATGATCTGTACATAAATCACAGGCCATTTCCCACCCTAAAGGACGCGGTTTTACCCTTTGGCAGGATTTACGCAAGAACAATCTGATTTTTTTAACCCCTGTGCGACCCCGATCTGATTATCTCATGACCAATTTAAAATACTAAAGCCACTTACAGCCAATCTGGATCACAAAGTGTTAATCTTTTATTTTTTTTTGTGCAAATGCATTCTTTTTATTCTCTGTGATTATGCGCCTTCAAAGTCAGCTACAGGGGCTGCAAACTGGAACACACACACAGCAAGGTTGAGACCTCATGAATGTTACAATGAGGTTAATAACCCTGAGCAAATATTAGCTCGGCTTCAAACAGCACAATAATGACTACGTGAGAGGGGCTGAGTCGGGGGGTGAACAATTGTAAAACTGCTTTATGTAATCCAAAGTATCCAGACCTGAAAATGCATCCACTAAGTGTGCACAAAGTTGTTGTTGGGAATTTATGTAATATAATCCTATAACACCTTCCCCAGTCTGGCCCAAAGTAAATTCAAAACTGCAAAGTTTTGGGCTCTTCCAAAGGGTTTTATGCTAAATGTCAGAAGTGCTTCTGTCATTGATATACAGGTGTTTGAACACACTCAATTTTTTTATTTATTTATGTCAGTTATATTTTTTAATGCAAAAATAAGCCTACAGATGACCTGTAACTGCCACTTTTATCTGGAAGACACGATGGGTCCACATCATATGGTTCTATATGGTCCGAGTTCAACTTTAATAACAATATCACTGAAAATTGACACTTTTTTTTAAGGAAATATCCAGGCACCTGGCAAAACAAATGCCATTTTATGACCTCTAAATACCGCTGCCAGAGAGTAACAGGGCCATGAACTCTTTATAGTTCTTAATTTCCTTTTCCACACTCACACAATGCATATACAGTAGTCAACAAGTGATCGGGTGGAAAAAAAAAAAGCCTACTAAAACAGCAAAATTCGTAAACTACATAAACTCTGCGGAATTTCCCAGTTTAGGGCTTTTAAAACTACGAAAACTATCATCCGAGGCTGGCCTGTAAGTGGCTTAGAAGAGAGGAGAAGAGAGATTGGGTCACTTGTCTACACGATCACCCATTGGCTATTGTAGGCTCTAGGGTGGGCATATAAGTACAAATCTGCTCAAACGAGCAGTCATTCAAACGACTGCCATCTCAGGATCTCCAGTGTGGACGAATAATGGCATCTGCCATAAAATGAGAGGTGTGAAAGTAAATTGCACATGTATGCGTGCTTGTCCGTGTGCCAAAGAGCTGGGAGTGGTGAAATGAACAGATTTGTTGGACATAAACCCTGCTATTCTGGGTGTCTATATCACTTAATAAAGGCCCTAATCACATCAGAAAAGCTTATGGCACAACACCAGTACTTTATTATCCCTCGTAAGCACAGAGGGGTTTTAGGTATTTACACAAGCTGTATATCTGCACCAGACAGAGTAAAAACTGGCATTAATCAGAGGCAGTTCATGCAAGTAAAACACGGTGAAATTAATTAGCATCAACTCGATTTTCTTATCTATGTGATACGGGCAGAGCATCCAGGTAAGACCTCTGACAGGGTTTATCATTACCCACATGCCTCAGGGAAATTGACCCTAGCACTAATCCATATGAGTAGGAAGGTGCGCGGTGAAAGAGCAACATTATTCAGAGAGGAAAAAGTCAGAGAGATAGATAAAAAAGTAATGAGAATGCGAGCGGAACTGAATCTTAACATTTAGTCTTTAATGAGATTGCCTCTTGAAACTAAACACGAGCAAAACGGAAGAAGGAAAAATGCAAAAAACAAAATAAACATGCATCAACACAGAGAAGCGCTCTTTTTCTCGTTTTTGGCAGGGTCACCCGTGTTCAGCAAAGGAAAAAAAAAGAAAAGGAGTACTCTAAATAGGTCGGCGTCTCAGTGGGCTGTTTGTACTACCTTTGTGCTATACATGTGAAAAGACGCTGCCAGGCAAATAATCCACTTCTCCTGTTGATGAAGGGAGAAGTCATCCTCCTTTTTTTCTTTTGGCACAATTACCAAGTGTGATGGAGGGGTCACACAGATCAGGTTTTTAGCTCGTTGTTTTGTAATGAGGCATGTGAGGCAAATACCGCCGAGGCTCGACCGAGCGGACGCGATGATTGGATGCGGTGAGTTAGAGGCTAAGCTGCCTCTTCACTGTGGGTGGACAAAATGTTTTCTTTTTTTTCCACACCAGAATCAGCGTTATTTGCCAATTGAGTTGACACGTGCGATGAATTCGACTCTGGATTTAAGTAGGTCTCGAATTGATTCCACACCGCGGCGCCGAGGACGAGTGAATGAGAAGGAAGCACAGACAGAAGACAAGGAAGCTAAACAAAGATAAGTGAACAGCTATTATGTTTAAGTGAGTATGATCATATATAATGTTTACTCATGCCAGCAGTGCGGATGTGTCTATAGAACAGGAATAAATGCAGTATAATGCCACAACAACTAAAGCTGCAAAGAGACTATGGAAACCCGATGTTCTTTTCATACACGCATCCCTCATTTTTCTTGGCAGTCGTCTTGAAGGTCATTTTTTTTTTTTTTAGCACAGCATTGTAGAACTAGTTTGAACGCAAAGAACGGTAATTTATCAAGAAACAGTGGCATTATATTATTTCTTTTGACAGCAGCAAGTAAAACACACTTTAATAAAAGGTTTAGGGTCGCTGAATAAACCCGGGTGCCTTTTTATTAGCTACACCTAGCTAAAACTGTGCAGTGTAGTACAAGAGCCCTCATAAATCCTCTATTTATGTCAGCAATAATGTTGAGTTTTTTTTAGTTTAGAAAAAAAAAACTGTTTCCGAAAGGTGCTGATTTAATTTTATGATCCATTTGGAGGATTTGTGTTGCTGTTGAGCCGTACTGCATGATACAGAGAGGTGTTTCTGTTATCTAGCCTGCCTTCACTGATATAAAATAAGTGGATGAAACAGTAGAAACACGTGTCAGTATAAAGCATTGCTGTTGCCACTGGCATTGATTGACATTGTTTCAGTTTATGTAGATACATTTTTTTGTATTTGACGTAGTTTTCAATGACAGTTTCTTCTTTTTCTTTCTTTTCTTTTCTTACAGTGCCAGTGTTTCTCAGTGCCACTGGTTTTGAGTTTTGAGTCACCATTTTTGTCTGTGGTAGACTGAACTAATGGTTTACCAACAGAAATGTACAGCTCGGGGTTATGATTCCTTCTTTGTCTAGAAATAAATAATAAACCTTATTTCAGGGTAGCATCCGGAAATTTCAAAACAACTGTTGTGTGAAATGAAATAACAATTGATAAAATACATAAGCTGAAATATACAAAAACTACAACATCAAATAAATTAGTGTACATCAATATATTTTTCTATATCCTCCAACAGTACCTTTGAAGCCAATATAATGATGCTAAATCATTTTTTCAAGGACAGAGATTCTGTAAACACAGTGACCATTGTCAGACTTCCTACTAAAATAACTTTATGATAAAAAAGCGCTAAATTGCAGCACAGTGCACTCCAGTATGAATGTATTCTACTGTAACACAGTGCCACGCATGTCCGTGTCCGTGGAGGCCTGTAATCTCATCCGGAAATATCCTATATGTAATAAAAAGGGAAACTTCAAAAGGTTCTTGGTTAATTGTGTGGCGTGCACTCTGATTTCTGCAGAGTGGAGACGAAGACATCCCTTCCTTTGATCATTACAGCTTTTAGAGGAAGGAGGTGAGGTCATTTTGAAAAGCCGGAAGCCCCACGGGGAGCTAAATGAGGGAGTCATCAATTCAGACAGCATGATCAAATCCTGTTACTCAAACACTGTTGATCAGACTTAATCAGAGGATCATTACACTGTGAGCCTGTGATGAGTGCAGGAATGAGTCCAGAGTTGACACCTCACCCCCGCCGACAAGGATGAGGCGGCCTCTGGGAAATACAAGCGCTACTTTGTTTCCCATACGGGCCGACTCCTCTTGATACTCCACTGCCTTTTTCTGTGTACAAAGACCTACACCTTAACCTGGCCTGTCTACAAAGAGTAAACTCACACATCATTAGAGTCGGTGGTAGCCTTGTGGTTCGAGAAGTGAGCTCATGAGCTGTAATCTTCAGGCAGAGAAGGTAGATGAAAGGGGATCTTTTTTTCACTCCAGGACGGCGGCTGATATGACCGAGGTCTGAAGAGAACATGAAGTGAACATTTTGTATGCCGGAAATCTCCAGCGACTGTTGGGCACCTTATCTGATGGATTATCAACACCCAACAGACATATATGGTAATGTGGTATATAAAAATAGATTTACTCTACAGCAAGACCTATGCAACTGGCAGCTCATGAGCCTTTAACAACCTTATTCCGGTCCTTTGATCCCTTGGCTTATTAGTCTACTCCTCAGTTATATCTGTTGCCAAAGATATCCAAAAATGTCCATATGAGACTGTCCTCTCAAGAAAAACAGCTGCGTCAGATTTGATCATATATTTATATTAAAGTTAATGGAGAAATTCCTTGCGCGGCAACTAGATTTGCAAGCTAACACGATAATGTGACCAGCAAGAGAAGCCACTGTTCGTCTGAAAATGACAATGACGGCTCCTCAAGAGGTTTGTGCGGATGCTGCTACAGCAAGAGTTATGTCAGAACTGAAGAGTATTTTATTGAAAGAAGAGCCAAGGAACGGCACAGACGGCTTTCCTTGATGGTAACATTTTTTCTCTTTCTTCTCTCGACTGACTTTGTCGAGAGTTTGACTTACCAACTGGCTCCTCTGTGCTCTCCTACCATGTGGTTCCCCGACCACAACATTGAGTGGGCACTATAACTGCCAATGTTAAGTCAATGTTCTCACAGTTTTTGATCAATTCTGATATACTGTAGGATCGACACTTAAATCTGTGTGACTTTTGCCTTGCAGAATATTGTAAAAAATGCCGTATCGTAAGTTAAACCATTCTGATTTGATGCATAGTTGTGGTTTGATTGAGTTTTAACAGAAAAACAACTCATGGTGTGGGTTAAAATGATTGCTTTAAGTTATGGGGACATTCTACTTTCTCTCAGTTAAGGAATGATCCTGATCATGGTTAAAATAAATGCAGACAGCAGGAAACCAGAACTGTATACAGTAATTGTTGACAGACCCACCTACCGAGGGTCAGTGGCAAGTTGCATCCTGCTTATTGGGAAGGCAGATGAAAAAGTGTTTATATTTCTCATATTTTCCTTTTCTTATAGTTTTTAGGAAAATAAAATCTTCCTTTGGGATTAGGGAATACAATCTGTCACATATTAAACTAGATAATGTGATCGCACCACTGCCGTCTCATGGCCTCAAATAGTTCAAATGCTTAGCTTTGTCTGCAGCTGCACCTACAATAGGGCTTAGATAAACTTGTGGCTGAAACAAGTCCGTCAAGCGTAAACCAGAAATGAAGAGGGACTGTTCCGGATAGCAATGGTGAAATTTCCAAGGCCTACGGAAAGAAGTGAAATCCAAAAGAGACTGACCAGGTTCTTTGTCTGATTTTAGAGACAGGGTTGAGTCCTTGTACAAGCCGAGCCCATTTCAGTGGAAGGAGTGATACAACCAGAGCTTCACAGATTGCTCGACAGCCGGGAGCAACACATTCAGTCACGTAGCTAAATATGTCATTGCATGTTATCTTGGGTCGAGGCATTGAGTTGATACCACACCATGAAATATGAACTGATTCAACAGAACAATAAAAAAAAAAGAAAAAAAAACATTTTTATAAATAATTTCCCATCCCTCATTGAATTAATGTTAAGCAGATAATAAAACAAAGCAGATAATAAAAAAGTTTCTGTATTTTTGTGGCCTGAATACAAAGCAAACGTTGCATTCTACATTTTTTATTGAGCTTTATTGCTCCCAGCACCACATTTATTGAGGGCACTTTGTATTTAAGAACCTAATAACACCCCTCTTAAATTCAAGGTCTGTTGGTAAGTAATTATCAACCCGGAATCAATAATCAAGGCTGCCCAGCTTGTCCAGGGTCAGAGAGCATCACAGGAAAGACACACTTCCACTCCTGTGGCTTTGTTTTCTCTGTTTCAAGCCCAATATTGATCCCAACCAAAAACCTGTGCCAGGTGTAATCCATTTCTGCTGAGAGCAGCAGCCACAAAGTTTTTAAAGCCTTTTGCTCTTCAGCAACGCAGCGGTGGGATAAACTCTATTCATGCCGCACATACAGTGAGAAATACTGCAAAAAGGGGGGTGACATTAAGAGGCAATAAAAGAGGCTGAGATAGGCTGCGTTGGATTAGAAAGGAGCGAGAACAGGCATGGGATGGGTTAGTTTAAAGGGATTGTAAAAAGCTAAAATGGCATTGACAGCAGCAAAAATTGAGGATTGAAAGGCATTACAGGACTGCAGAGATTATTGATGACACATTCAAAGAGCCTTTCCTATTGAGACCTCACGCACCGATAGAGGAACGCGTAATCAGAGATTTGAGGCGAAATCCTAAAAGCTGTGCACTTGGCCCTCACTGAGGGCGGATGACACTGAGCCACTGCAAGAGCATACATCCC
>OMLP01046135.1:23894-47065 GCA_900302685.1 Spondyliosoma cantharus
CCCACACACAACCTGACACACATATTAATATTTGCAAACACATTAATGAACACAAACAGTGGTGCAATCCTGAGCTGGCTCATAACAAAAGCTCCTATTAGCCCCTTAAAAAATTGGACATTATGCCAAGGCATATATATATTTCCAACCTAAAAAAAAAAAGAAGCAAAATCCCTTCCAAATGTTCTTAAACCAGCAAGAGCAGCTTGTCTCAGTGCTCTCTGAAGGAAAAGCAAACAAATCGACTATCACATTCTACCCTCCGAGAACCATTAAACATGGATAATGTTTTGAATTCGGAAAAGTTGGATAAGCCTGTTGGCTATTGGGAGTTCGGCTCCGGTCCTGGTTAAATCACGTTGTTATTGAGAAAAAGGCTGCATTAAAAACATATTTAGCTGAACGCCATTTAACTAACCAGAAAATCTGAAACGGATGCTCTCAAGAGATATTTCATGCAAATTCTCCAAAATTAATGACAAACAAAACAAAACGGGCAACCGGCGCTTGAATTGTCGACGTGGAAAAGACGGCGCACGAACACAGCCGCGAACACGCAGCATCTTTGACATTCAGGCTGATGTGTTTTCTCTCCTCTGGGCTCAGGAGGGAGAGAACCGAGCCCGGTCATTACCGCTGGCTGGCTTTTCTCTCTTTAAAAAGGTGCAGAGCAAACCGGAATCATTCCTGTTGCTTATCCTCGCTATCCCTGCTCATCCCATCTCTGTTTAAGGATCGCATGCTATCGAGTCAAAAGCGAGAGGCTAATTCGGAGGAAAGAGGGCACTGCTCAGTCGTTAGGGCGAGCGGAATGCAAATCCCCTTGAGAGCCGGCATCGGCATTTCTTTAAAAGATTGCTCCGAACATCCCCGTCGAGAGACTGATTTCATCGGGTGGTTGCTCATTTTATCATGTGGGAGATAATCACAGCGCCTATGACTGATGTTTTAAATGATAATGCCCGCCTCGAGCTCATGCCTTGATTTTTTTGTCCCGCCGGTAGCTGTAACACATTTCCATTCCCCATGTCTGTCGGACTGTTTCTCCCTCGTCAACAGGTGGACGGGGGAAAATGTGTTCTCTCTTTGCCAGTTGCCATATCAACCGATGCATTGGATCAAGGCGTTAGATAACTCAGTCCAAGTTCAAAATTAGATACATGGTTTAACTGGATGAGAGTGCATGCAGTACTATCTTGACATCTCGGATGCAGGAATAATAGACAAGCTAGTTTGTTGTGCATTCACACAACACATCTACACACACACACACACACACACACACACACACAGTGAACTCTCACAAGCAAACCCTATGACAAAAGCACACACACTCTTTGTGCCGGAATGAATGGGACTGTGTCCAAGAGTTTTCCATTTTTGTGCAGCTAAAAGGAGGGTTTGTCATGTCTGTGAGTGGGCGTGTGGTGAGTCAGTAGCGAGGGGACAACTATTCAATGGGGAGATGCCTCTTCTTCCTGGTAGCACAGCCCGCCGCCGGGGCGTTGCTAGGAGAAAGTGGGCACAGCCAGAAATGAGGACGTCGCCTTGATGGACGTCCTCCTGCTGTCCAACAGAAAATAGGAAAGACAGAGAGATGATCTGAAACGCTGACACCTCCTCCGCCGCTGTTCCTCTCCTTCTGTCGCGTTCCCCGTGTTTGACCTCACGAAAATGTAGCTCTTCTAAGCATTTCATTGCATTTTTTTTTTCCCGTTATCGCTTGAGACACATTGTTTGCTGCTGTGCCAGTGGTGAAGGCACTGAAAACTGAGCCTCTAAGTGGTTGAGAATCAGTGGAGCCAATCTTATTTTTGCCTGAGGGCAGTTTGGTTGTTTGTTTGTTGTTGTTTTTGTTTTTTTTGCTGTGTTTGACTCTGCGTGTGCGTCTACCCACCAATGTCTACCTGGACGGAGTCAAAGACTCCATCCCTGTTACTAAACACACCACACCTGAGGGCCGATCACACGATCGTTCGGAGGTTAGCGGGTGGGTGATGCTTGTTCCAGTCAGAGAATTGAGCTCCATTCCCTTGTCTGTCTGCAAACTCACCACATTTGAATATTTGCAGAGGAAAAATCTGCTGTGGTTTAAACCATCTGGTAATATAAAGGAATTTATATACTGTTTAGACAAAATGAAGTTAAATCCTTATAGCATTAGAGACCAGGTGTGCAAGCTTATTCCTTTTTCATCTTATTGAAAAACAGGAGATGACCCTGGGGCATGATGCTTGGTATATTACTCCTTTCAAAAAACCCTGCAGAGACACGACACTGTGAAGGCTCCGATATATGCACGGAATACATATGAGCCTAATGGATGAATGAAAAAAAATGCATAATGCCATTCGCTTGTGTTCGGGCATATGCTTATCATATTAAAAGCCACTTGTCATGTGCCTTCACATTCTGAGCTCACATATATACATATATGTATGCAGTCATCTGAAGGATAGGACCAACCCCGAACCAGCCAGTCACATGAAGTCACCCACTTCTGACGGCTGACCTCCCTCTGTGGACACACTTAAGAAGGCTCTTTGCTCTGCATGGCATCTATCATAGAGATATTTTGAGCCAGCATGGGGTCGGTTATTCACAAGTCTAGTGGGACCAGCCCCCTGGACAGCAGGGTTCAGCTTAAATACAGTGGAGATGTAAAAAAAATGACATGGTTTGGAAAGTTTCCAGAAGCTATCACGGATGGAAAGAGAGATCTTGTTTAACAGAACGAGGTATCAGAAGCTGGTGATGTATGTTTGTTAGAAGAGTCAGTGACAGACAACAGCGACTGTGGCTTTATCACAAACTCTACTAGCTCTAAACGATCAAACACGCAATAAGCTTGTTGGTTCCAAACAAGACGACAAGTGGGAATAGGTAAGTCTCCAATGCACAGACTACCGAGGCAGTCCCAAAGCGCGTCTATTTTGGTTCATCTGCTTCCAGGTCATGTAATGAGCGGTGATGAATGCAAACCACTCTCAGTCAGACGCATCACTGTTCACATCGCTCTGAAACAGCTGTCAGCCAAACACAGCAAGACATGACGACAATAGCTTAACAAATATAGAAAATGGTTCCTCGTCGAATCTGCATTGTTGTCTGGATGGTGCAGAGCAGCCTGAATGTGAAGACACAGCAACACAAATCTGCAGCCGAAAGGCAGTGTGTGCAGAGTTATTCACATTATTTTTTATGTTTTTCATTTAAAGAAGCTCTGTGGAACTTTTTGTTTTTTCTAAACTTACGTTAGGTACTGTTGCTCTCTGGTAGCGGGGCAGAGAGGCACTTGATAACATGCTTGACAGATGCTGAGAAGTATTTGCAGCACAATGTCTACGACACACTGCCAGTATTCAGAAAAGTGATATATAAGTCCAGGGTATTGTTAACAAAACAGCTTAACGCTGCCTCATTGGAATGAAGGTGAAGGTGAATTTTGATGTCAGGAAATCACCAAACTCGCAGCGCTTCTTGCACTGGTCTTTGCGCCGGCATGGAAATAGCACTCTAAGAGTCTACAGCCATTACAGTGCTACTGTGTGACTGAGGTGCTTTGAGCTAAATGCAAACAAGAAGGTATTATGTCTACCTCATTAATTTAGCGGGCCTACGTGCTAACATTTGCTAATTAGCACTGAACACAATTTACGGTGAGGCTGCCATTTGTTAAGCAGGTGTCTTGTCGCAAGCGAAAGACTTTGTGGGACAGACTGACAGACACTCTCGGACTTGCCACCCTTAAAATCGTGCACCCAGCATGGCAATTAACTAGTTAAATACCAGGCTTATTCCCGTATCGATTACCAAACTCTGTGCACCGTCTCACACACAGATTTTTTTTTCCCACAGTTGGCCCCTAAAACCAGATGCACAATCAATTCCACAGACGGTAAACGCTACGTAATGTACACTGTAATTATTTACACAGACCTAATGTGCTTTTCATTCCTTTGAGAGAAAAACAAACAGGCTGTGATTAAAGTGACAGCAGAAAAAACACGATGCACGATGCTTTGCAAACACGATGCGAGCAGAACGACTGCGTGTCTCACAGTGACGCGGGAATGCGAGATGATGAACCTTCTCTGTCTCGTTCAAGTGACATAATGAATTGTTCCCATCGCCTTGGGTCGTAAAGATGCAAACACTAACAGCACTAACACTGCTCTCTTCATCGCCTTCTTTGGAGTAGAGAGATCCTTCTTAACGTAACTTAATGTAAGACCTTCACGCAGATCAAGTGGAACAAAAAGTCAGCAACCTTGTCAGAAGCCTTTTTGACGGCTTTAAATCTCTTGCTTTATGTTTCGGTTCAAGTCTTTTTTTAAAACAGTGTGAGATACCTTTGTGAGTGTGAGCACGCTTTCCTTTCCACAAATTACACAAAACAACCCATTACAAATCTAGCTCGATCCCAAAAACTGAGCCCCCCACCCCGCCAAAAAACAAAAAAACATAACAATTTAAAGAAACATTGCAAAAGTTACATTCTCAAACCATTTCACCATCTTTAAGTGAAGGCGTGAGACCTGCACACAGACACAGCGGACGAGCTAACAGTGATGCTAACGGCAGCTGGGACGACAGGATGCACAGGAAACAAAGACATGCTGCAGTACAATGACTGTACCCCGCATGAAAGTGGCTTATTAATCACTGCGTGGATGTTGTCTGTGAGTAAAACGTGACAAAATGCACATCATGCACAAATGGGTCAATGTGGTTTAACGGGCATATATAACTGAGTTTAATTTGAGAAATGAAACATTTGTGTGCCCCAAATTTACGGCCGACATATTGTATATAGCCTTATAATATGGATTTATTCTTTATCCGTAAATTTTTTACAATGCTCGCGTTGTGGCTTGAAGGATTGCAGATTTGTCCTGTGAGTTTGATACAGAGTGAAACATCTCTACCAGACAGTCGTTTAACTATATTTTGCAGTAGCTTGCCGGTGGGTCAACTACATCTGCACAGTGTTCCGACAGTTCAAGTGAGTATAGTTCAAACAAACAATTTGTCATGGTTTCTACTTCACGCTCACCTGTGCTCCCCCACACCTGTCTCACGTCGGCCTCATTAGCGCTGCCCTGTTGTCAGCGTCTCTCCACCTGCACCTCATCCTCTTGTTAGTTTAGTTTGTATTCAGGCCTGTGTTTTGTTCCCTTGCTATCTGTTGTCTCTTCTCTTTCAGTACTCGCGCCTCCTGTGCTCCTGGTCCCCGGTCCCCATGTGCTCCCTCCTGGTTTGTTCCTGGTGGTTTTCTTGTTTGTCCTCTAGTTTTTGTATTACTTTGGTGTTTTTTTTCCTTTGCCAGCTTTTACCTCCTGCCATTATATTGTTTGCACTTTTGGATATTGGGATTTTGGGACATCAGCTCATGAAAGCTTCTTGTTTTTGTTTTTTTTTACCTTGCTGCCTCTGTGTGTGTCTTGTGTTTGGGTCCTTTTTGTGTCAACTGTGACACAATTTGGGGCCATAAAAGGAAATTACTTCTACCTTTCCTTCTTCTAATTTAAAAATGAAATTCCATGTACTTCTCTATGAACAACGGGGTCACTACTTTTTCTTGTAGTTTTAGTCAACCAAACTCAATCCTTCCAATGGGGTTACTTTTCTGTAGTTCAAATTCTTGCAGTATGAAGTCATTGGTAGCTTTCAAAGTAGCTCCCCCAACACCACATTTCCATGAGAAAGTGTACAGACGGTCATGGTTCCCACACAATGTACCCTACTGACTTTGGTAATCCCCCTGACATTTTCTCTAATGTCACCACGCGGTTCACATTTGTGGTTTTTAGTGAAATGTCTCAATATTGGAGGGATTGCGATGAAATGACTACCTGTCAAGTTGCTTGTTTAGCGAACGATAATCACCGTAAATGTCACCTCGTGGCTGTGAAATAACACAGTCTAAGATAATAAGAGTCTGTTTTGTCCTCTTAGCTAGGTGCTAAAATGTCAATGCACTGTGGGCGGAGAGCCGTTGTGGCCATCAGCAATGATTTGCAATATTCAGAGTTTAATTCTGAACAGGAAGTACACGTGTGTCTCAACGTATGTGCAAATATCCACATGAAGGGTTTTGAAAGTTTAGAAACCACGTGTCTAAGCTAAAGATGCTCGTTGCCAGTCGGAGGGACACTAAACTTTAAAAGTGAAACAGCTTTATTAATAAACTACAAACTGTTCCTGTTTTTAGATGTGAGGAGCTAATCATTGTTGTGTGGCGAGTCTGTTGAAAGAGAGGCTCTTATAATTAGATGTTCATTACATCAAGATAATTAAAGAAAAAAAGAGGCATTGAATAAATTATGTGGGATAGGACTTCAAAAGCTTGTCCTGGTGATGATTAAAGCCCAAAAAATGACGGCTTGCTTTGACGCCACATACAGAAGAGTGTGCATGTACCAAAATACATGCCTGGCTTATTTAAGAATTGACTATTACAAATCAGTAATTTACAATAGAATTCTTTATCTCCAGCTGAGGCGATCCGTATGACAGACTGATCTTAAACATACCGGGTTAAAGAGGGCAACAGCTTGCTCTCGACTGTGATCTGTAAGATCAAGTGCTGTTACAGTAAAAAGGGAAAACAGTTGATGAATGAGCGCAGAAACAAGTGATTTAAAGAATATATTAGAATCTCATTATGGATTCAAGAAAGCACGATAGAGCAAAGAGTAATAAGTCAGGGCTTTGTGATGGTTTTCTTTTCAAAAATCTGTTCATTGATTTTTCCGCCAATAGGCATTATTACACTATGTAAATGTCCTCACACTGGAAGGTCATATTCAACATAAATCAGGAGCAAACCTCTGAACTTAAACTCCCATCCACCTTTAGCCTACAGACCATTAAAAGGTGTATTTTTTTTTGTGTATAGTCACCAGTCTTACAATGAGCCTTTTATATCCTTAGAGGTAGTAGATCCTCATCCATGGAGCCCATAATGGACAAACCAGACACTGGCTCTTCAGAGGGCCCTTTCTTGTTTTGTTTTTTATGGCAACCATGGCTCCTCCGACTCATATGAGAGAGAAGGATGAAATGAGGGGTATTCAGTTGGTTGCAATCTGCAATGTCACCGCTAGATGCCTCTAACTCCTACAAACTGGACCTTTAAGCAAACTAAAGTGCAAAGTAAGTGACTTCAGTATCTGAGGTGTTTGTACAAACACATACTTCTGATACTATATTGCGTTTCTTTTTGTTTTGTTTTTTGCAATAAAATCACTTTTGATATCAAAGCACACATAATTGGACATTTTAAGATGCATGACGTTTGGGTAGTTTCTCAGACATTGCTTACTGAATGGATTAAAAGGCTGCAGACGTGGTTTCAGTGAGTATGAATCTAAATATGACTGTTGAAAGAATCCCTGAAATGAACAAGGAAGAGAAGGGGGAGGAGGAGGAGAAGCTAGAAACACCTCGTATTCATACCACACGAGAGGGTGTCCAAATCTTGTAAAATGTCTTATCAGATCCAAGTGTAGCGTAGCGAAACTTCTCAAGCTCCAGGCCAGACATAATGTTCTCGATCCACTGAGCATGCAGGGATGGGGCAATCTTCCTCCACTTTATCACCAATACTGCACATCTAGCTAGAAAAGTGCCAAAAGTTGAGCGTCACTTTCAGTCGTGTTCAGACGTGCATCCTCATCAGCTGCTTGAACTGGAGCTGCTACGGGGCCTTGGCTTAATTACTAAGTTTAAAGTCTGAGAATCTCCAGAGTTTCTGTAACTGGTACGTATAAATAAATGAAGCACCAGGACTCTCACATTTATCACAGCTGGGATTGAGTTTCGGGATACATATTCAGATCTGGAATTTAGATTTTCTCTTTAAAAATGGATCCACTGTAGACTATATGATTGGTTAAAGGGGCACATTTCAGGCCTCTCTACATCACAGAGAGAGGATACTCTGGTGAATGGACTGAAGGGCAGCACCGGATCGATACTGTTGGTGTCAGGCGCCTCGGGAAGGCAGCATATCTGAGCCCCGCACATAATGTCTGATCAGTGCTCGAGACGATTTTCACTGCGGGATAAAATACGAGACTTATTCATCAGCCGGGCTGTTTCAAGTACATTTATATTAAGACGCATATTCGACCCAGTTTTCAGCGATGCCTGCATGTTTCACCCCTTTACACTCTTTTAGGCTTTCACTCATGAGGTTTAAGCTGGGTTTTGATTTCACTCAGAGAGAGCTTACACACTAGCTTAGCCTCATCTCTGGATAAAATCCATGTTGCCTGGGCATGTTAGAGGACCCGTGGCAGTGAGAGAGAGACTGAGAGTCAGAGACTCGGCGAGGAAGACTGAGGAGGGATTCTTGTGACAGATGGTCCCACTCGGTATCTGTGTCTGTGGGCAGTAATGCAAACAATGGCTCCCAAATACATTTTGGCATCTCTTCATCAATGAGGGTAGTGAGCCGAGTCCACAGTTTCAAATGACTTCGTCCCTCTTGTCTTCCATACGGCCTCAAAAACACAGCCTCTGCTTCTTTCTTTTTTTTCCCCCGTGCATTATCTCCCCCCTTGCCTTCTGCCATCTCCATCACCCCCCTGCTCTCTCCCTCGGCATCACGCTTGCCCACCAGTTCATTCTGCCTCACCCCCTCCACTCCACCCCTCATCCCTCACGTCCAGCATGTCTCTTTCCTCTCTCTGTCTGAAATGAATGTAAAGTCGGAGATAGCCGCACAGCATTTCTTTGGCCGACTCCTGTTTAGCCTCTAATAAGATTTACTCAGAGGCTGATTTTTCAGCTCCTGGTCTTCCTTCCTGGAATGAAGTCTTCCCACTGCCAACGGTGCAGGTGGTGGGTAGTAAATTATACACACGTCCCTTTGAGCTAGTCAGCATTAGAAGTGAGAGAAGCGGGGGGTTACAACCTCCCCTTCCCGAACTACTATCACCACCGACACTGCTTCTCACCAAACCCGCAGCACGTTTTTTCAAAAAACGAGAATCTGTGTATGTAAAACCGCCACACACACACTCACACACATCCACACATCGCAGCATGCAGCCACACAGATAAAGGCACATATTCATACCACGATGCACAAACAAACAAGTCCTCTCTTACCATTCATACACCCACTCTACCACCGACACCCTCCCCGTCGCTGTCATCTCAACAGCTAAATAAAGTCGAAGCATAACAGTGTGTGCAAAGAGAAATGATGCCAGGAACATGTGGGACCGCGATGTATTACAACGGACGGAGGCCGAGGGCCTCATCAGCATCAATCTGATTGGACAGGACATCTCCTGTGGGCCACCTCTGTCTCTCTCTCTCTCTCTCTCTCTCCGCGTCTCAGTCTCAGTCGGTCTCTCTCGCTCTAACAGGTAGAGTAGTATTGATGGCCAATCCCCAGCGATGGTTGGGGGCTGTTTGGGGTCGTAGCAAAGCACTAACATCTGTCACCGTGTTTCTCTACAGCTCGTTATAAATCTGTCACACCGGAGAAGACAGGAACATGAATAAGGGGGTTGAGGGACCTGTGATAGGGAAAACATATGTTGTGTGTTCATGTGTATGTATAACAGGCCGCCTGCGCTGAGTTATGCGCGGCCCGCATGCAGGTGCTTCCGATAGCTATGAATTTTTTGCTCTTTCAGCCGTTCGTCACACGTCAGACGCTGCTGTCGTATCGCAAAAAAAATCAATAAAAAAGCTGGATTTCTTTAGAGCAACAATCACACGGAGAGCCCAGGATACATTCTGCCACTTCCTAGTTTGATGTCATTGTCTGACAGTGCTAAATGACACAGATGATATTCCCTGATGCCAAATTTAGGAATCCTGAGCGCACCATGGGAGGAACAAACAGTCAAACATCAATCAAGATTTTTTCTATACTCGGCCCATTTAAAAACGTATCCACTCCTCAAATGTGTTTTTCCCAGCATTTGTCCTTCAGCGACAGACAGCCATCATACCACCCAGAAGCCATTAGTCAGCCTTATACACAATGACCCCCCGAGAACATCCTCAATCAAACATGCCAGTGTGAAAAGTGATGAGAATACTTTGAAAATCAGCCCTCAGCTGTTTGCCGGCGAAGGCAGCGCGGCGAGCGCGATGAATGCATAAACGCACAAAGGCCCTAACGTAAATGCCACTCTCTCTAATTAGCGCAATACACTAATTCTGTTTACATCGCAGGCCAAGCATCACTTCTCCACTCCATGAAAACCCTGCAACGAAAAAAATCTGCTGAAAGATTGCAGTGAGAAAAGCAGCACATTGCTCTCTCCCCCTCTCTCTCTCTCTCTCTCTCGCGCACTTTATTTATTTATTTATCTATTTGTGGGTGAAAACTTGTTTCTGCGCATCACAACAAGACTGGCCCTGTTTACTCAAATTAAAAGATTGCTAAAACCCCGACTCGTGGTGACATTTAGCGCGCCGCCGATGATTCCTTTGAATACAGATCAGACGTGGCATTTAAGTGAATTGACGCCTTTCTTGAAGTTAATCAGCAGTCCGAGCGTTCTGACTCAAAAAATTCACTTTCAAGGCTTCACGCTGGCCTTTCAAGGGAAGTCTGAGAAACTGCAGAATGAGACGTCTATTACAGATGTGACACGGAGGTATCCCGCTGCAGGAGGGATACTGACCAGCTGTTCCTGTACAGCACAGAGGACGGAGCCCCGAGGCCAACTAAGCAGATCCAGTATTTAACAGCCTTGACCTCTCTCTGGCTCGCCCCCTTTATGTATTCTGCTCTTTCTCTCTGCTCCCACTGTGGCAGCCCTTTCTCAGCAGTTGCCAAACATCGCTGACTCTGACTAAAAAGCTGGAGGAATACGTATTCTTCGGTGTGTGTGTGTCTGTATGTGTCAGCCCAGAGTGGATACAGTTCCCACAGGGCCTCCCCTGTGTCATCCACACTGTATAATGTGAATGGCACAGGTGCTGTATAGAGGGTCAAATACAGGTACAGAACTGCATCGTCAGTTACAGTAGAAGGAATGACCCGTGAGAAAGAAGAAGTAGGATTTTTCTACTCAAGGAGACAGAATTGAGTTGTGAGCAAGCAGGCAGAGAATGAGTATAACAATAGCGTACAGCCAGCGGGGAGCCAAGCTAACACAGCACATGCAGTGCACACAACAACAACAACATGGCACGTTTGCACAAATACAACATCAACACATTCGAGCCCTCAGATATACCGTTAATCATTTGTTGCGCAGTTTTGCGCAACAAATGCAGAAACGGTTCCGCGCGAGCCCAGCGGGCATGTGGGTATCTCTCGCTGTGTTATCAGAAGCTCGAACCGTGAAGCGTTGAAACAAATTCAAGACCTCAGCGCCGCAGGAAGCGTGATGGACATCTGTCCCAAAATGTATTGTATTTTTGATATGGCAGATACGAGTTTTGGAAATAGCTGGGCACTTAATGGTTAATGCAGTAATGGATGTTATTTGTAACCACTTTGTGAGACTATTCCTGCGTTTATTTTTCTCTTAAAGTGTAGAAAGGGAGATTTCCGTGTCTTATTTGATTATAAAGCATGTCTAGGTATTCTGGTCCTGAGTTTCAGGTCTGCAATGTTCCTTTATGATCCTCCTCACTTTTATGTAGAGCCATAGTAAGCATTGGCTGCTCTGGCCTGTAAGAGATGACCAATCAGAGCGGACTGGGCTGTAAGGGAGGGGGGTCTTAAAGAGACAGGCACTGAAACAGAGGAATTCACACATCAGGTGAATAGAGGTGTTGCAGCAATGGACATAACATGAAAACTAATGTGTTCTTTAAACCTTAAAGCAACAATATGTAACATTGTGGAGAACGATAGTGAAATACTGACACTTTTGGTCGGTGATGACCCGAGCCACTAACCCAAAGCTTCAGCATTGGGCCACCTGGGGATGAGGCTCAGCAATCAAGTATCTCTTTACATGCATTGTGAATGTTTTCAACAACTTCAGTATAAAGTAGCAATCAATAACAGATTTTTTTTAATTTTTTTTTTGCCAGTAGAATGCCTTGGAGTTTTCACGTCATCTTTCCCCAGAGAGTTACTTGTTGCATTAAAGCACATAAACATTTTCTAGGAAAGCCCCCCAAAAAAGAATGAACCTGAAAATTATCTTAATGTAAGACCTTTAAATGCAAATATGTGGATATATACATAAATGCTCTTTAATCCAATCATTATCTTTATTATCACAAACAAACTAAGCTTCCCAAGCTGGGTATGACTGATTCATCATTTGTTCAGGACGGGTGAAACGAGTTATAATCCGCCTTTCTATTTATTTGATTAAGAATAACATTTAATGCGTACCTGACCACCAGTGTGCAAACACAAGCCACTAAAGGCTAACACAGATGCGGAGCAGTGGGCCTCACATTGTGAGAGGATTAAACGGTGAAAGGTATACCTCTGCCGCAACATCACTTAGCTGATTAAGGTACCAGCAGGCCTTTATACAGCCCATTGAGGAGCTTATGACGGATTAAAATAACCGCTGGGTAATTAACAGGGGCCAGTAAAATGGCCTGATCATCCCCCTCTGTGTAGTGCTGGTAAAAGACATAAAAAAACAAACAAATCCATTACCAAGATTTATGCAGCATTATTAAATTCACCCGGACAATAATAGTGAAAGGGCAGCATTCCATCACATTTAGAGCACGGGGAGTAATGAGTTGTCATAAGCAGAGAATCAGATGGAGGATATTACATTACCCATGCCAACACATTCAAAGGATCCATTTTCTCAACCTTTTGTCAGCACAGATTGAACAAAAGAAGAAAGAGAAAGAGAAAAAGAAAGGGGAAAAAAGCAATTGCACTGCAAGTTCTTCAAAGTCTATTGGCTTACAGGGACAGAAAGAGCAAAGACTCAAATCCTCCTTGACGTTACCTTGGCAGAGGTTAGATGAAAATGGAGGGTCACTAGCGGTGTGGTGTGTGAAGAGGACTCAGTGGGACAGAACACTCAACAAATTACTGCACATTAGAGGAGCAGGAAACGACTTCCTCTAAATGGCCAGATGGCTCTGTTTTACCTGCTTTGTTCTAAATGTACGTTTTAAAGGAAATGGGACCCTGCAGGGGTTTGACAGAACTACAAAACATGTCATAAAAAGGATTTCAACATGGCTGTTTCAAAGGTGGAGGACAAAATATTTGATTAGCTGTAAAGAAACTGTAAATATTGTGTGTCCAACATATCCATGTTTATCAAAAGTTGGTATGATTTTTCAGACTTTTGTCTTATTTTTAGCCATTATGGCTAATGTCAGTTAGTTCAGAATAAACTGTCTGAAACTATTGGATGGATTGGCATGAAATTTGGAGCAGGCATTCATTGTGCCCAGAGGATATTCAAGGCCCTCTCATTGAATTAACACCGGTTTATGACCAAAAACTACTTCCCAATTTACACAGTTCATTAAAAAAGGACCCAAACACAGACACAGGGGCAGGCAGGTTGAACAACAAAACGCGAGTTTGAATAATGACAGCTGAAGTACAAAAATACCAAAATGCAAGTAACAAAAAGACAGGCGACAAAAAAGCCAAAAAACTAAACAGTAATAGAAGGACGGAGGGCAAAGCATGAAGCCATGGGGAACATATCTGGAACGGGCCCAGGAATGCAGGAGATGCACGAAAACCAGACGAACCAAGAAAGAGTGAAGGAAAAACACAGACTTAAATACACAAGGGCTGATGAAAGAAAAGGAGCCGGAAAGTGGAAAGACAGGAAGTGGGAAATAAAACCTGACACAGGAGGATAAACTTTCAACTTAAAACATGAAAATCAACCAAACTAATACCTAGGACCATGACACCATATCGTGTCACAGTCATACTTTGTATTTAGTGCTACTAAGCCAACTTCAGCACGCTAACACACTAAACTAAGATTGGTGACCATGGTAAAACTTAAACCTGCAAACATCTTAGTGTTAGCATTGTAGCCCTTTGTATTTTGAGCACCTGCAGCTGGACTGGTAAATTGGCAGTGCAGATGTCTGTCTCACGGTGCGTTTGCATATCTTTTATGGCAGGACAAATCCCAAATGTTGCGCAAACTTTACACTGTACGGTTCCCAACCCTTTAAAATGGATTGTTCATGTCCTCTGAGCACACCTAACACACAAAACGTTTCTTAAAATATGCATAGGTTCGGATTTACATAATCACACAAGAAGGTGGCAGCTTTGCTCTGCCCCTTTCTGCCACTTCCTTCTAGTGAAATGCAGAACAGAAAAGGTTCTAAAAGTTTTATTTCCGCTGTATCCTTCTCTGGCCCAGAGGACAAACTTCTACTTTTTTAAATCAAGCTTGAAAGAAAATCTTAAGTGCAAATCTCAAGATGTGTGAGAGACCACATTCCTTTTATTCTAACACTTGCCATTGTCAGATTCGGTTATGCCATTCACCGGATATATCACACTCTTGAGAGATTGCGCTCCGAACTGAACACGATGTATGGTGTGACACGGTTACCTCACTGTGTAGGCTGTGGTCGGGCTCTGAACTTTCACATCCTTCTGAGAAGTACTCTGGCTCTCCTGAGTGATGACTCACTGACACTAGGTAAGTGAGGTCATCCCCTCGCAGAGAACTGTGTATAATTATTGCCATTACCTTATCTTGGTCTCTATAAGGTACAGGAACGGAAGGCGGAATCTCGTCGATATATGGGACTGTTTCACCGATCACATGTTTGTTTGTTTTTCTGCGACGGAGCTGCAAGCTGATGGCATCTAAAACCCCTCAAGTATGCAAAGAGATAAGACACCCCTCTGAGTTTTCTCTCCCGGTATTGAAATCGTCCTGCTCATTCTCTCCAGTTGCTCCAGCCTATAAATAGGGATGGCATCTGCCGGTAGCGTGGTCAGGCGGTACATCCAGCCAAGCCTTGAGCTGTCAACTCTAAACGGCTGAATAGTTGAGCGTATCTGTGCGCATGGTGTCCGTGTGACACCCTTGTTTATATACGTTGCACCAGTACAAGGACAAAGGATGCCAAATAAGGACAAACATGACGCTGCAACTACTCCTCGCTCACTGAGCTGGCAAATTTCCCTCATCGCCTCACTCCTATCTTCCCTCTTCTCCCGCTCCTCTTTTCATCCACTCATGTTTATTCAGGTCTTGACCATAATTCTCTTTCGCACCCTCACCATTACTGGTACTCATGGTTATTCTTATCCTCATTGCTCTTCTCACCTCCCTTCCTCTTTTTCTACATTCTCCACCTCTATCATCTCATCCTCATTGCCCTCACTGCCCTCCTCATTTCCTCCTCTCCTTCTCCTCTCTCTCTCTCCCCCCTCCTCTCCTTCTTTGCGATGGCGAGGTCCTGACTGCCACTCACAGTGGGATGGCAGCAAACAAAAGAGCAAAGCAAAAGGTCGACTCATCCTGCTTGTCAGTCATCACCCACCATGCTTGCCTTGCGTCTGCTGCAAGGATCCGGGGGGCCACCCATCGATTCCCCGTGTCATCAACTGCACATTATCTCCTCACTCTCTCCAGAAACTGAGTGGCACCTAGATAACTATTGCTGCAAATATTTGATCATCAGGAGCGGAAACTGTAAACAGTTATCAGCCCAATCAAGGCTACCAAAAAGCACTCGAATCAGAGGGGAAAAGATGAGAGTAATCTTTAAAGCAAGCTCCATAGGCACTGGTCCATCAAGTGCAGTCCTATGACACATTTGGACTCATTATGGACGGTTTAAAAACAGATGATCAAAATCGCCATTATTATTCCTCGCTATTCTTCTTTCTTCTCAAAAACTGGTGCATGCATTACCCACAATGCAACTGAGCCACTGACTGACATCGCTGGAGGCAGTTTATCAGATTACAATCACCTTCCTCTGGAGCCATTAAAGTCTGTATACTACTGCTGTACTCCGCAAGACCTGTAAACACACCTCAATGTATGTATGTATGTATTACCCTTTAAATCACCGAAGGGTTTTGTCCAATTATAAGTTAGACCTGCTTAAATGATCAAAATCGATATAGCAGAACCACAGATGTCCCTTTGTTTATTCTACATGGTGCCAACATTACCCACAATGCAACGTCAGCACTGAGTGACATACCTGGAGGCATATTTATGAGATTACAAGCATCGTCCTCTGGGGCCACAAAAGGCAAACGATTTGCTGGCACGTCTGTTTAATTACTGCATTTTTTTGTATCTCGAGCAACGGCGACTGAATAATGGGCCAAGTCACACACGATGGTGTGGAATGCATTTTTGTTTAATCTCATCTCTGCAGCAGAGAACAGGAACCATCTCCCCCCGCCGGTCACGTGAGCGTCGTCTGGATTTAAGTTTACAGAAAGCGACGCGAATTAGACGGCTCGATATCTGAGAACATTGTCGAGGACCTAAACGAGAAGGCATAATTATAGAAAAAAACGGCAGGAAACATTGCCATCGCTCTGTGCCTGTCAGGGGCACTATGAATAGCAATGAGTCATCAAGGCCTTTGTACAACTGGGGACAGAAGTACAGTCTGGTAACATAGTGCAGGGGACATAAACAGCCTTTGAAGGTCCCTGGGAACCTATTAAAGTCTTAATGATTCATTTTAGCGGAAGAATTTTTAATCACTTTTGCAGTCAACACTGTATGGGACCATCTCTCAGTGACTGAGAGTGATAACCTTGACTAAAATAGTTTAATCGCTAATTTCCGGTCCATTTTGGCGGAGGTGGATGTGTGTGTGTGTGTGTGTGTGTTGGGTCCTTATTGGGTCCCTCCTCTAGCACATGCGTGCAGATACTGTACATTCATCCATTTCTAAAGGAGGGTCACTTATAGTGCCATCATATAGTACAGTTTTTACATATCACTGTTATTCGATGGCTGATATTGTAATTTAACCTGCGTTATACAATGCAGTCTCATTCAACAGGGATTTTGCTGTTCACTTTTTGGGTTTTAACAACTTAATACTTATAACTCACCACCTCCTTAGTAACAGCACTAAAACTATTAGCTGTTAACTCTGCAACTATTTTGACAATTGATTAAATGCTGACATTAACACTGGCTTTGTTCCACTCAAGTACCCCAGTAAGTCATGGCAGTGTAAGAGTGAGCCAGCATAAACATTACAAGGACCATGAAGGGCCCGGGTCCTTCAAAAGCTCTTTCCAGATGGATTGGAAACCTGTTCCTTCACAGCTCTTGATGTCAGACTGGGTGTTCTGTGTCCAGCCATTCACACAACCACTTCTGTGAATGACTTCCTTTTGAGACTGACTAGCCCTTTTCACACAGAGACGACGCATTATCGCCGCAGCGGTGGTTCGCCAATTCTCCGCCGTTGGTCATTCACACAGAGCCAAGTATCTCCGGCGTAGAGACGAACCGCTGTGTAATTCACACAGAAAGCCGGCACTGCGGATCCTAAAGAGGCGTGACGGTACGCGTCATGATGATGACGTTGGTGTGTTTTCAAGGTGTTTCCCAGGTAGATGCTGTTATAATGTGTAGTGATTGACCCACCAAACATCCTGGAAAGTGACAAAGTTATGTTTTTCGCTCTAAATTACATAATTACATAATCGCCATCAATAAACTGGACACTGTCTGTCTCACTCGCGGGGACGGAGGCTGTTTTCTGGGGGAAAGTTCCCTGAAGTCTCGGTCGGAGGGCCGACGGTCGCGGTGATTTTTTGGCAACACAAACACTTGGTGAGTTAAAGTTTTTCGCCGGTGACAGACGCTGCTTTTCAGGCAGAAATGTGAGGAAGAGTTGGGGGGACAGGCGCTTCTCCGCTTACAGCTGCAGAATTTTGCAAAAGACAGTTACAGCTACTACGTTAGTTTTGTTTGGTCGTGAAATGTTGCTTTGTGGGACATTTCTCTTTATTAAGTTGAGTGAAGGACCGGTGCAGTTATCAGACTGTACGATCGACACGCGACGCCGACTTCAGATCCGGTGCGCCTCTGATGCTACTTTCAGAGGCGTATAAGCGGCAGTGTGAATGGGGCTTCTGAAAACGATCTTGTATCGCCCCCCCTCTTTCTATTAACGGCCAGCTCTTTACTCCGCCTTTCAGTGTGGCCGCTTGAAACTAATATACAGTATACACACTTTTGACCTGACCAAGCATACCTTTGAGCTGTGACACTGAAGCAGCTAAACAGAATTCAGCTATCATTCATTAATTGCACTATTGCACTTTAAAGCAACATTATGTAGAAATCCGTACTTTTTTGCAATTTTGCTTAAGTCCTGTCAGTCAGCTGTTTCTTAATGAGGGGATATATGTACCGATACTGTGGAACTGGGTATTCACATTTTCTGTGGTACCGAGTGGGAGGACAATGTAACGCTGTTTGTTTCAAGCCCTGCAGTATGAGAGCTAACAGCAACGGTGGCAAACAGCTAAAAGCTTACAGTGGTGCTAAAAACAACAGAACCGTTCAGAGGAACAGCAAGTGTTAAACCTTGAACTGCAGTTTAATGTGACAACACAACAAGTTAACAGTAAGTTAATACACTGAAGAACTTTAGCTGAGTACACTTAGTAGGTAAAGGTACTTTGAGTTCGGAATAAGAGTGTACATTTCATCTATATAGGTGGTGGAGTAGTGGCTCAGGGCACAAAGACCTCAGTACAAACACTGAGACAACTGAGACTGAGACACACAATCTGTCCTATTAACTTTTTCTAAATACTGTTTTCTTTCAATCAATATGGAATAAATATAAGTATTTATGTCCTCGCCATCTTATTGATGATTTTACAATGCCACTTATATCTAACAACTATACATGACAATAAATTGAAGAAACATCCTTCTGGTCGGCGCTCTGTATCAGCCACTACTACCTCTGGTGATCGGTGACTGGACCCAAAAATCAGAGCACCCTTACTTATTATACCTTGTTTGTCCTGGGTGAAAACATGTCTCGAGTGAAACAGACCCAAACCCAGGACTTGTCTTATTTAAACAATGGGTTTCTTTACTAAGAGCTTTGTGAATGAACAACAGCTTCCATTTAGGATGCTTCATCGTCATTTCTCAGATGTAAGGGAGGCTGTCAGAATCCTGTCCATTCCTTCTTGTCAGAAAATGTCACAGGATACTATGGTTTGGGCAATACCTTTAGAGTTTTGGGTTAACCATTTATAGCTAATATCTCAGGTTGCATTAGGCTGTGGCAGGCAATGTTGCATGTCTGAGAGCAGGAGTGTTTTATATCAATGAGATGAACTCACTTGCTTTGTTGGGTATTTAATACACTGGATTAGCCAAAAACAGACATCCCATTTGGTTATTTTACCTATAAATGCTTTTTCAATTTATGTTCCATGAGAATTTACTCATACTGGCATACTAGTGACCTTGTGGTTAATATGTGTACCATATAATTGCAATGTTTCGGTTTGGTTCAGGCATGTCATATAGTTATCCCTCTCTACTCATATTCCTCTCAGTATCCACATTTAATCCAAGTATCTGGAAGCCCGAGATCCTAAATTGATTTAAAAAGATGTTATTTATACCCTAAACCTGCGGTCGAGCTTGTGCACCCACTTCATATGAGATTTGGCTAACACTGTTAGTTTAGTAGCTACAGTGAAGATTTTGACTTCAAAAGGGGGTAAATAACGTCTCTTCAAATCAATTTGGGATCTGGAAAACTTACATCGGATGGAGGTATTTTAGGATTTCTTTCAGTTGTTCTTTGCATTTTAAAACAAGTCCCCAGAGAATTAAAGAGAATTCTGCAGCACTGTTTTGCTGTGAAGCTTGGAAATGTTTTGTAGACTAACTTCACCCGACGTTCCATTAGCATAGGTACAAGTAGATAATGGTGGCATTTTTCTTTTTTGGGTGAACTCTTCCTTTAAGGCAAAAATGTCTTAAATGTCCAGCGATACATTTTGAAAATATTGATGCCAACAGATCCAAGACAGCCTGGCAGTATATTAAACTCGATCTCTCAAACACTCACACGCAGATCATAACAAAGAAAAGTATTCCCTTGGCTCCTCAGACACAGAGTCACACCTGCACCATCCTATTTGTCACGCTCTAATTTTGTTCAGAGAAAAAAACCTTTGGGAAATCATGCTGCTCAAGTGTTAACACATGAGTATGTTTATCTGAAACACCACACTGTAACATTTATGAAATTAAATAAGTCAGTTTTCTAAAGGTCACTGTATGGTCTGAACGTGTATTTTGAGTATGTGTGCCAACTTTCTACAAAGGATAAAGCAGATTATAGACAGAAGTAATCACATTCATCATTCTGTACTGTTAAAGATTACAAATGTCTGCCCATCATGTGGGCTGGAGGGCACAGATTGATGCTGGTTTATCCACAGTTAGTCCCAGCAGGGAGGAAAAGACCGGATGTTTTCAGCCGTGGTGGAGCTGTGGCCAAAATTCAGGCTGAAATTAGTATTTGGATTATTGATTAATTAGTTGATTGTTAGAATTGTTAATAAAAAATGCAATCTTGTCACTAGTGCAAATACATTTATGAATACTCCATTATTCAAGAATACATTTAAATGACTCGTTACAGAGGAAGGTGTCATCACTAATGTAAACTATGCAACTAGTATAATGCCTCATACTGAATTACTCACTGAAGCAGTCAAACGTTCCTAGCTTTGTCTGCTGAGTTGCCAAAAACTTAATCTCTATCTAAGTAGCTAAGTAGCAGTAGTTAAGACACTGCGCTTAAAGGTTAACGTTAACAAATTGTACACATTAAAGTTTGAAGAGGAGGAAGATGGAAGATGGATGTGATCTGATGAATGGCCTCCAGTGATGTCACTCAGTGGAAGTTGAACTGTGGGTATTGTTGGCACCAGGTTTGAAAAGGGAAAAAGAATGTGTGGAATAAAAAAAAAAGGTGATATCTCTGCTTCTGCTGTACTGATTCTGATAATTGTTTTTTAACGGATCTAACAGAGTTATAGGAGTGCAATGCTAGAACAGTGGACTGCTTTTCAACACGAGGTGCCTACATTACTCACAATGCAACTTGGCCACTGAGTGACTTCACAGGAGTCCATTTATCAGATTCCATGCAGCTTCTTCTGGATCCACAAAAGGCTTTATACTACTTTTTCACATATGCAGTATTACTGCCAAAGGCCTGTTAACACAATTTAATGTGTAAAATTGGTAAGGTGAACAGTGTTTATCAGCACTTAGGCGCAATTGGTTACTATATGTTTTACCTCAAATGTAGGAGCATTTAGGTTCTAGGACTTTCTTCTACATCTGGAAATGAGGATGATGAGATGATTCTGATTATTGTAAGTCCAATGTTCACTATCCCACTACCTTTTATTTACGTTTTTAACCACTTTCTGAGCATTATCGATATTATCATTATTATTTTCGGCTTCATGTTTAGATTTTTAAATATCCATTTCTCCCAACAATTCCAGTAAACTTGAGGTTAAATAAACTGAATTTGTACTCCAAAATCAGCAAGACTGCGATTGGAAGTCAATAGAATATCTTCTGTACATACACAGTGATCTGCTTTCTCTGACCTTACTGTTTTCACTGATACAATAAGTAACAGTGTCTTTAAAAAAAAAGTTTGAAATTTGAAAATAAAAGAAAATCTACATGGTTAGATAGCACTATGGCTTGGAAGAAAAATACTGTATGTCTCTATGTCAAGCTATGTGAACTGAACCTTTAAGTAAGATGTTTTTCAATGACATTTTTTTCATCTGATAAAACAAACTTTTTGTTTCACTCTTAAAACAGAATTAAAATCGCTAATTTTCAGGGAGCGATGACAACTTACATCAATCTCTTTTATTTATATGAATGTATTTTGTACTAACCACATCTGCATCATCCCATCTAATGCAATCCCATGTAATTCACATTTCAGTTTCTGTCACAATCCAGAAGGTCTTTTAAATTCCCCGACAGCTGGATACCAGAGACACATCTGCACATTAGTATCAAAGGCAGTGGAGCTCACACTGAGACAGAGCTGACAAACTGGCTTGGCCTATTTCACACTCTGCAAACTCATGCTCCGTGGCAGATCTGTCCCCGTGAGGACAGCGAACGACACAGTGAATGGACGCTTGGCTAGTTTTGGCCTCTGAACAAAAGAAAAAGAACTGTTCCTCGTCAGGGCTGTCCCCGTTTCATCAATAGCCTCTGTGTCTGGTATGTGCCGTTTTTATCCCTCCAATTACTCACACAAAGGGCTCATCCTGCGTCTCCTTCCACAGACCAGCTAAGGCTAACCCAATAAGACACAAGGGGCTGCAGCAAGCTTCAACTAATCATTTGGACATGTGGGATATTATGTGTACCAGTCAGCTGGTGAGAGGAGGGGGATTAACCAGCAGCATGTCATGTCTGGGATATGTATGTCATGTGTTAACGGGACAAAAAACACCAGTCATTCGTTCATTTCAATGTCCTTGGGGAACGAACCCACCAACATAAATAGGCGCAACTAACCATTATTTTCACGATTGATTAATTGTGAAAATCATCAGCAGGTTAATCAATCAATTTCTTTGTCAATAAAATGTAAAAAAAAAAAAAAGATCAGCATTGAAAAATGCTCAGGAAAATGTCAAGAGCCCAGTTTAACACTTTCTTTTGTCCAGGCAACGGTCCAAAGCCCAGAAACTCTTTATATCATAAATGACAAAGAAAGGCAGCAAATCTTCACATTTAAGATGCTGGAACCAGAAAAGGTTTTACATTTTTGCTTGGGAAAGGACTGAAACGATTAATTGATTAATAAAATTAATCGCCTAATTGATTAATTTTCTAACCATTGCAACTCTACTAAGTTAACTCTAACAAGGGGCACAAAGATGCAAAAGAAACAGCATAACAAGTAATTTTGTTACATTCCATTTGTTCTAAGTGTCCTATGTTTGAGCAATGTTCTAGTATCAATGTCTTAAAAACAAAACAGATGAGCCACACGACTGCACTTCAATCAAGAATGACATCATAAAGAAAAAAATCATATCAAAAACAGGTTGGCAGATGTTTTCACTTGGTTTGAGGAAACAGGACTTTAACTTGGCCTAAGTATTAGACTAAATGACAATTTAATATATATATATATATATTAATATATATTAATAAGTGCTTGCATGC
>OMLP01046138.1:0-11473 GCA_900302685.1 Spondyliosoma cantharus
CAATTGGCTTTTATTCCTGAAAAAAACAGGTATTTATTCCAACTATTCCAAACAGCGGGAGTAAAGGTGTGTTTGTTTATGAGCATGCGTGCGTGAGGGAGTGAGAGAGACGAGATGAGTGTGTGTGTGTAAAGGAGTTATTTGGTGTAGGCTATTACTCTCCTGCAATTTAACACGAATTACTTTCCACATCTTAACATAATATCTAACGTTAGTCATACCAACATCAGGCTACAGTCTCCACGAATACCATACGCGCTAATTAGCGATGGAAGGCTACGTTAAATTAGCTAACATCAATGTTTACGTTAGCTTGTGTCAGCGACGCTCTGGTGTTAACAGCTGGATGCTTTCGGTTCAGATGTTGAATCATTGTTGACGTGCTGTTGTGGTACGCAAGTTCTGCTTTGCAGTAGACACGCTGCACTTTGTTATCTTCATTTTTACGTGTGAAATGATCCCAAACTTTGGACATTCTCTGATTTTTACGAACGGTTTCTTGGCTCTCCGCCATCCCGCTGACTCAATTCTGAACGTAGTGGTGTGTGTCCGCAATAACAGTCCGTGTGGAAAAATTACCCCTGAGCTAAGTAGGCCACATAACACGGGTGATAGGAATTAAACGAAGCCTCGAAGCAGAGATTTTGCTTCGAACATTTTTTGTAATCGAATTATTCGAGTTACTCGAGTAATCGTTGCAGCTCTATTAGTGGCTACTGTAGATTATTCTACACGCTTGGAAAGGGAGGGGTATTCAGTTGGTTGCAATCTGCAAGCTAACAACTACATCAGGGCTGAGCCAATTAAAACATTTTCAAACCTTGTTTCATATAAGACCTAACAACTGAGTGTCCGGTAATACCGAATCTGCCCACTAGGTGTCAGTTGAGATTCAGCCACTTCCCAGTGGAACATAATGAGAGCCAATGAATAAGTGTAGCAGCACTACAGTCCATCAGGGCAACTGCAACACATCATTTTTTCTTTTCTCAGAACAATTGAACTTCACTTGTCATGATTCACAGTAAAAGCCTTGTAATGAAGTGAAGGATTTCATTACACCGAAACATTAGAGTGCATTACATTTGAAACAGATACAGGAAGTGTTGAGTTTTTATTCACAGTATAATTCAATAACAAACAGGAGCAGTGGATCAAAACAAGACTTTGTACTGCCGGCTACAATAACAGCGTTTATGGGCAATAAGCTGCAGCAAAATCTGCACCATCCCTTTACTGATGAAAGTTTTTTCTTGTGGATTTCATTCTGAGAGGTGTAGTGGTATTGAGTGATGTGTTTGATACAAACCAGGATAATCTTGGCAGGATACAAGATGTACACCTTAATTAGGTTTCTAAAAGTTCTCCACAGCTCAGAATAAGGTGCTTAATCAAGACACAACTGCATACAGATGATTAGAAACCAGGATACCGCAGGAACGATTTATACATTAAACATCATATCCAGAAACAAAAACACTGATGAAACAACCATATAAGCCTATAAGAGAAGTAAAACCTAAGGAGAAGTTTCTGAGAAAGCATGAATCAATGCTTACGACTACGACTACTCCACGGTTTTGGAAATATTAATTAAACTAGAATTGAAATGAGCTGTGAAAGTTTTTACATACTGTCTCTCTTAATCAGCTAATTAAGAGAGGCGGAGATTGAGCTGGAGCTGGAGAATTAAACAAGACCCACGGATATCAAAGATTTACAGTATCTGTGTCTGCATTCACCCCATTTCAGAGTTTTGATTAGAGGACTCTGAATTTCCCATTAACCTTCCGGATGCAGTAAAGGGCAAAACTTTTCAAGCTGTCCCTTGGTTTAAAAAATAAGTTGCTTTTCAGTGCACTCTTTCGAGCCACGGTTTTCCATTTGTTCTTACCATTACAACACAACTTGGGTGATTTAATCCATTATGCATAAGCATTTAGGGATAATAAGTGAATATTAATTTCCATCTCTTTGTCGGGTGCTCCGACCTTGGCACAAATAGGTGTTGAAAATGTTGTCGCTCTGAGGATTTAAAGCTTTTTTCTCTTCAACTTACAATAAGTCACTCAAGAGTACAGTAGGTGTGTCAGCTAAATGCTGAACATTTCTATGTAAATGTGGACATACAAATCTGAAATTACCTGCTCAAGGTTATCTGCCACTTTTCACACAGTCATTCCCTCCCATTCTCTGTTTCTTAAATATCCATCCTGCCTCAGATGTTGGCAAGGACGCAGGTTTCCATTTCTGAATGTCAAAGAAGCTTTCTCGCCACAGTATCACTGTAAGCTTTGATGCTTTTCCTGCTCCTTTTAAGCCAGAATGTGCTCAATAATCCTACCTTGTGCAAAGCAATCACACTTGAGTGCTAAGTTTGAGGCAGGGCTGTCATGTGTTGAGGGGTTAACAGGATAAAACACGATGAATTGACTGCCACAGACATTTATCTTTCAATTTATTCGCCTCCGATAAGAGTTTTATGAAAAAGAAAGTCTCACTAGCGAAACATCCAGTACAGCACTGAAATAAGAAATGTTTGTCATTATCTGCAGATTATTCACCAGACAGATGGATAGACAGATTCTACTCATTTTTACAATAACAAATAAACTTATCCTCACATCATTGTATTAAAGAACTTGAACAACAGGAACTTGTTTCACCATCGTCATGTTACAGTTATTAATCTTACAGCAGCAAATAGATGCGTGACCTCATCTAAATGAATAGGGGAAGCATATCACCAGAGTAAGTGACAACTGTTTGCTTGCTCTCCTGGGCTGGAGCTAGCTACAATTAGTTAATTAGCTCATGGCTCAGTTACCCGTGGAGTTTGTGGCCCAGACTGGAACCTTAGATCACAGGGGGAGTCAGCACGGCCGACGGGCCCAGCTCGACTGGATTTGGCCACCTGCTGTGTAAGTGAACACGCATGGGTGCCAAACTTGGACTGAATACAGACTCCAAGACCACCGTAGGTCAGTCTGAAGACAAAGAATACAGTATGGAGGTGACTGTGACTTTGGGGAAAACCAGACACAGCAGGCAGGGATGAGAGAACCAATAGAGAGGTGAAAACGGCATATGCAGCCAGAATTATCATACCGTACGCTGTGACTTGAGGATTTATGACAATCAATCCAGGGGTGATGTGGAAAGACAAGCCAAGACTGTTTTCGTGACATTTATTATGTTTATGTCGAGTTTGAATTGCGTTTGAAGTGTGTTTTGTGCTAGCCGGTCTGCATGCTAACTTCATTAGACAGTCCATTCGTCTTTGCCATTTCTGTTGATGATGTTAGTACATTCTTTGAATGTTTTAAACTAAAATTCTGGCCATATCCTACAAATTTCTTCTTTAAAAAAACTTGAATAGCACTGAGTAGAGTGCATACCTCTGCCAGCAGTCCCATAATGTACTCACTCATAGGTACCACCCACCTAAATATGTCATTTTTTTAAAACAAGATCCATCTATTAATATTTCCTAAAAAAAATTATCTGGATCCAAACCAAAAGTAAATTGGGTCTATTCTGGGCTGAAACATCTGAGTTTCTGGGAAATCAGTTCTGACGTTTTTGTGTCCTCCTGCTGAAAAAAAACAACAACTAACAAACCAACCATCAGCCACAGGTGAAAACACAACCTCCTTGGTGTGGAGGTAATGAAAATCTGAAATCTCAAGAGTTGGCCCAACATCCAGCTGTTTAAAATATGCATTTGTGTGTTAAATAATATATAATAATTTTGAAAAATTTACATAGCTACAACATCTGACAAACAACATTCTCCAACAAAATATGCAACATGGAAAAATAAATCCAAAGGGGATTTTGGTGAGTTCTGTCAGTGTTACCAGCTGCTGTTTTGTAAAACAAACAACTACAACTGGCATTTCATGACGTGTTGACTGAATGAGGGCTGCCATCTGAAGAAGAAATTTGTGTTTTCTGTATCCAAACTTTAACTTCCTCTCCTAATGTGACCCAGAAATACTCCACGGCCCTGTGACAAATCTGTGGACTCCACCAGGAGCCGAAGTACTCTGAATAGTGAACACGGTGGAAACAGGTCGACGGGAGAACTTGCCAGACTTTCTGTTTTCTATTATTTTTTTATGCTGAGAATCTACAGGGCCATGATTCCACCGGAGCTCTGTCTCCTATTCCCGGAAAAGAAGGCGAAAACTCAGATAAGATGTGACAGGCTGATAGCTGCTCGCTGTGGCTGCTTTGGAAAGCAAGACAGGCCCTGTTTGTCTGATGAGAATTGCTCTGGAGGAAGACAGACGGGGCCAGGAGATAGTGAGGGGAGAGAGAGAGAGAGAAGAGGGCAGGAGGCGGGAGAGACGGAGGGCGGTGCAAAATGAAAATGAAACAGCAAAGTGTTGGACTGTCTGGTGTGACCTTTTGCAAATAGATTTTTGTAAACTCGCCCCCTTTTTTTTCTCCCGGAGAAATGAAGGGTAATGACCGTGGCATTCTGATTACAATGTTTTGTTTTTTTATTTGTGGAGATGGAGTGTGCTCATATGCACACACATAAATATGCCCTGAAACAAACGCACACCCACAAACTCTAACAATATATGTGGTGCATGCCAGCCAATTTTCAGAGTAAAAGGTCAGGGCTGACAATGATTTGAAACCCCTTTTTGCTATTGGCCGACCGTGAAAAATTACAGAGGGATGCAGGAAGAAAGGAAGCAGGGAAGAAAAATCCAAAGGTTTACTCAACAGGTCGAGGCATGAGCGAACAAGCTGAAGACCCCAAATCTTTCCACTTTCACTTTCATGTATGGGAAGTTTCAGGCTCATGTCAGTCATACTTTTAGGAGTAAATCTCATCTTCTTCATCCTGAGCTTGGGAGGAGGGAGTAAGAGAGTTAAGGCAGGCAGAGGTTGAGAATTTGAAGAGAAAAGAAAGCGAAAGGAGTGAGTGCAGAGGGAGTGTAAAACAGACAGAAGACGTGGCAATGAAATAGAGAGAGCACAGGATCTAGCTGACACGAGACAGACAGCTGTTCACTAAAAGCAGCATTGAGGCCGTACAGGGATGCAAATAGAGCTGACACCACACAGGAGACGGCTGCCAATCCATCCGAAACGTCCTCCGGCCTCTCTCTGTGTGACAGGCAATCCATAATTACCGCTTTCTGCATTCTACAGGAGCTATTATGAATTAGTCCATAAGGCTCTACACCACTGATGGCAGTAGGTACCCTCAGGTAGTCACTTGTCAGATGCCACTTCTTGTCAGGTGGTATTACAGAGCTGTCATGCTGTAATGCTCACATACAAGTGCCACATAGAGTATGAAGCAGTGTGAAATCACTGACGCAGGTTTTCTACCCACTGGTAATAGTATTTTAGTTCAGTTTTTTGGCTCATGCATCACAAGCCTGCACCAAAGCCAACTTGTTCATGCCTCTGTTACACTAAATACATTTTAGAAGTCAGTCAGAGCAGCTTTCCAGCCTCTCAGGGGCGTGATGAATCCCCATCCAGAGCTGCTTATTGCTAAATATTTGTTCCTGTGTGTCATAAAGTGTACCTGTCACTATCACTGACCCGAAGCAGGGCTGCACAATTAATTAGAAAATATTTTAAATCAAAACAGAAAGAATGACTTTGGAAATTGGCGTTTTTTGGGGGGGAGATGTTCCGCTGCTGCACAGAATCACCAAACAGAAAGTCACCAAATTCATCATTTCAGTCCTCTGTAGGTGTTGTCGGTTGCCAGAATTATAATGTCAACATGTTTACAATTCTGCAAAGCAGGGATATGTTCCAATTCGTATTTGTCATATATTGTGAATTCTACAAAACTTGTCATATCAGGCTCACATTACATGTATGAGGGTGGATGTTCATGTTGGGAGGCAGAGCGGATCGCTGTGTTCTGACAAGTGGATGAGACAGCTGCCAAGACAGAGACCACTGTTCAAGACTGTATTTCAACATTTGTTAGCACAAATCTACTGGATATTTTTAACAGGATGTCAGGGTATTTTCCAGACGTGTTGGCGGCAACAAAGCCAGACGTTTTTGACACAACAACAGGGCAATTTTCAGTTGTGTTGTGTCGACAGAACCCTAACCAAGTTGTTTCTGTACCTTAACCTGACCAGACCATACGCACACTGTTGTCACAACGTAAAATTTACAATTGGACTTGGAATAAAGATGGAAATGCAACGTAAAGAAATGTGCAGTTGTGTAGTTTGCCAGCATTTATTTTTACGACCGTTGAGCAGCTTGAACCTTTCCGAGATATTACATGACCTTCATCAGCAGACAGTTATACATTTCAGCCCTTTTAATGTCTTTTTTGTCCATGGTAGCTTGAAAGCTGAGGGCCATTGTTTATGCTTGGCAATCAGGCAAACTAACTCAGTTTCTATATACCTATATCTATCCATCCATCCAGTCATCCATCGTATCCTTCTATTAACGTTTTTTGTTTATGAAATATGTCCACCCTAGCTCCGCACAGCCCAAGATGATTTGGATGTCTTGTTTTTTCCAACCAAGAATGTAAAACCCAACAATATTCAATTTATAATGCAAGAAACCAGATAAGAACAGCAAATCCTCTTATTAAAGACTCTTGAACCAGGGACTGTTTGGGACATTTGCTTAAGAAATGACTCATATTCTATTCATATTCACATTCTATCATCATGATGCCTATTATAATGCGTAATCCACTACTCCCTGCTGATAATTCACTGATATGTCGACTGATCGTTGCATCTCTAGTGAAATCAAACATATAGTGAAACCTTGTTTGAGTGAAGTTAATGAGCCTTGTCAACAACAGAGTGTATGTAGAATGTGCTGCAACCAAAACAACTCGCCGTGTCAAATTTCAAACAAGTCAAATCTGTTTATGCGAGTCAAAGGCCATCTCAACCCGACATACCGTATGTCAAGTTGTAGACAGTTGAGGTAGTGAACATTAACATCTCACGGCTTGATTGACGTGTTTATTACACAGTATTTCAGACATGGGAGGCTGTGTTGAAGTCATCTTCAAACTGCTGTCTGAGACTTTTAGCGCTCTTTCCTCTGTGAAACAAGATATCAAAGGCTGTGTGAGAGTTGAGACCCCCTGCTGTTCCATATCTGAGAGGCAGTGAATCATTCCGACTCGGTCAAATGTGTTATTTGTTTAATTTTTCAGGGCAGATAGATACTGAAACATCAGATCTTTTAACCTGAGGAAAATGCAAATTAAATTATCGTCTCCGACTGTGACGTAAGCATGTCATCGCGTGTGTTTCTGTGCCACACTGACTATGAAAGAGACGAGACGACTGGGCTCAAACAGCTTATGAATCCCTGCCACTAACTTTCTGTTTCTCATACTCCAGTTTTGCCCAACTATTCGCCAGGCTCAGGGAGAATAATTGATCTAAGGGGGCGGTTTGGTGTGTGTGTCCCAGTTAGCATTCGCTTTGCTGACACCTGCTGGTGCATCCATAACAAAAGCAATTAGATGCATGGTCCTCCAAGGAAACTCTGGCACTCCTTCATCCCCAATCAAATACATTTGCTGTGTACTCGCTCCATCTCTTTTCTCCCCTCCCGGGGTTTCAAGACCGTAACTTCTAGCTGACAGATTCCCCCATGCTCTGCTGCCTTTTGTTGTTATCTGATTAGCTGGAGCGAGAGACCGACGAGGATTCATTTCACTGCTGTCGCTCCTAATTTCATTCCAGGCTGTTTCCCAAACACTGCCTAGAATCTTAAACTTCTGTGCATACGTCTGCTACTCTCAACACAGATACACGAGATACAGTATCTGTGCCCTCAACGTAAGCCCTGAGTCAGACATGCAGCTACAACTTGCCTAGCATTTTAAAGTAACTTCATGATACCACTGCTGCCAAGTGGGGCGAAATCTTGTCTTTGATAAAACTGGCTGGCATTCACTTTAAAGAACAGCTGAGGAGCACATACATAAGTAGGATTTTATCAGTTTTTACACCATGTGCGATTTGGTTTGAATGCTGAGTTATTTATTTATGTTGTTTTCCCCCCAAAATGTGGGACTGTGCGAGACAGCAAAGCAACCCATTGCGGTATAAATCAACATAGTATATATCACAATATTAATGATGTTTCTATTTCTGTCAAGCTTAAAAATGGCTTGAAATTCACTGAAAATGACCAAGAACTTCAAACAGAGAATCTATTCAAATAAAAAAAAAAGAAAGCAGAAAATTCAATCTACTTTTACAGCAAGTTCTTATAAATCCCGCAGGGTGAAATGCTTGCAGCCAAGGAGTTTATGTCTCTTCAGTCAGTCATGTTTATTGGTTTAAATCCCCCATTTGTTTGTGGGTATTGACATCATGCCTTTTTCCTTAGCAAAAACAAAAAAAATGAGGACTTTTAATGTGTCTGCCAGCTCCGGAAGAGCAGATACTGTGGAAGTAATATTACTGTTTGTTACAGGATTGATTCTCTGAGTGCAGTGCTGCTTGTTCCAGTGAAGTGGTTTAATTGTTGGTGTTATTATGTAAATATTCATGTGCTTTGATTTATTAGATTAGCTTGTTTTTTGTTTTGTTATTTCAGTAGTTGTTGGTACAGGTTTTTGGGGTCGACACTGTACATCACCAATCTGTTTTGTTTTATGTAAGGTATGGCTACCTGTCGGAGGTAGCTCCAAAAATATGGGGGGGCAGCATAATCAATCCATAAGTACTTTGCTAATAATGGATGCTAGTTTGAAGAAAGGAGATACAGTATGGAGGTGATTTACAGCTTCTAAGACCAGGACTATGACCCCGGGGATGAGAAGAAAAGACAGGCGAGGACAAGAGAGGGATTTATTTCAACCCGGCTGAAGTTGAATGAGGTATGTTTTACAATGAGTTAGCGGGGCAGTTTAGCTCGTCTTAGTTCTGCAAACTAAAGAAACTTGAATTCAGAGGGTGCATGGTTGTATTTGTCTGTTAAGTAAGAACATCAGGTGTAAGCAGGGTGCCCTCCTCAGAGGAACAACCTTATAGTTCGAGAAAGCAAGCTTGTTTTTAGGCTGTGCCCTCTAGTCGCTATATTAGGTATTACAACTGTAGTCCTATAAAGAGCCACAAGTCCATATGGGGAGGGAGGTGACAATACTGTTTTAACAAAGAGAGGACTCTCAGGAGGCTGCTGTTTGTGGCCAATGTAAAGGTGGCCGGTGAATAATCTTAATATAGTAACATAGTGTTTTTAGTATGTTTGTAACAGAAGGAGACGTAGTGAATGGAACCCCATACCATGATATTTATTTCTAAACCTACCTAACCAAGTACTTTTTGTTTCTGTGTGCTGCAGCAGCTATGTTGTTATGGATATATGTTTAGGTATGAGGATGTGTATGTCAGGGCTATCAGAAGTACAAGGTGGTATTACAAGACAGGACAGGCTAGATGCTTAGCACGCTCATTTCAGTATGTCTCTGCAACACTATACATTAGCCTCTATGACATGACAGCAGCACTGTTGTTTCTTCACGTTCTGCTGATAAAGTTAGTTTATTTTATTTGAATGTTTGAAACAAAAATTCTAACTATATTTTACACGTTGCACCATGAAGCCTTTTGTTAATTCTCTAGGTCTCTTTTCTTTGCTGTTGTGAGAAGTTTTCTCAGCGGCATTGCTCGTCCCTCTGGCCTAACTATTGAATTATTGATGCAAGAACAAGAGCATGTGCTTTGTTTAGTTGATTTAAACAAACCTGCTACTGTGCCTATTTTTGGGAAGTGGGCTATCGTTGCCTAAAATGTTTGGTTAGAAATAGCTTTGTTTCTCTGATGTGAATAAAATACATCGTTTTGAATTTTTGCAGCTTAATGTTTCTGTTGTAATCACAAATTCATTAGTCATATCACCCAGCCCTAAGCATTATATCTGTGTCCGCTATTTAGGGCTCAGAGCTTCAGGCCAATTTGTTGAGTTAAACTACTAAGTCGTTTGAAAGCTTTCTTCCGTTCACACGATGGTGGAAACTCAGTGCTGTGGATGATTTGATATGACATTTCAAATATCAAGATAACATAAAGTTGACATCTCAGACAGTCCTTATAATCTCCCATTCCAAAGCAGTGCCCCTCTGAAAGAATTAAGCCGGTGTGACTGTTGTAATAGAAAAAACTGTCAAGATCTGAAACCACTGAGAATCCACATCAAGTGCATCTAAACTTCCCAAATCAAACTGATAAGATCAGTGAGCTGTAGTCCCCGCAGGGCAATAAACTCGGCTTATTTACTTTGCATAATTGGCCCAGAAACAATTCTTGCAATCCCTGTTTGACCCCAGATAAACCTCACGGCTGGAAATGAGCTCTTGTGGGTGCAAGAATAAGTCGCGAGGCCTTTGAAGAGTCTTTTTTTTTTAGCTCCAATAATTTGGCCCAACAGAGAGGCATGCATGTGGATTGAGTGGTATGCCTCACACTTAGCCTATAAGGCTTTAGAGAGATAACGCTGAATTGCTGCTAATAAAGCTGTCAGGATTAAACTGTTTGTGCATGCGTTTGTGTGTTTGAGCTTCCGTCTCATCCTCGATGTACTCGATGTTCCACCTTTGGTGGAATTTAAATTACATGTGTCAAGATGGAGGCACAATTCGTCTGAAACAGTAACACAGTATAACTTGAAAGAAAGGAAGACGGAAAACCACACAACCATCATCAACTAAACAGCAGTATGCCTTGTGTTTCACGTTGATTCGTCTGTGGGATTCAAATGAGCGGGAGCACACGTCGAGTGGGCTTGATGGCTCAATCAGTGCAAGTTAATTACAGTCTCAGCTGGGAAGAAGCGCGAGTTCACCTCAGCGCAGATTGCGGAGCACAGTTTTAGGGTCTCCTGAAGGGCACATTATGTGAGCTGAGCGACGGAGGGAGGAACGAGGCTATGTGGCGGTTGCAGGGTGTTAAAGAAAAAAAGCAGTAGGCACAAACAAAGCTCCTCATTAGCTATTTGCGACTGCGGGGCATAGCTGGAAAGTCTCACAAAGTGAAAAACAGAATCAAAGGCATGTAAAATGGAAAACATCAATAAACAAGGCCTCTGTGTGACCAATGAAGAAGTAATTAAATTGCGTTGACAAAAGTCTGCCTGGTCAAAGAGACGACTGTGAAGCCGGCGAAGTCACTTTTATCTGTGTGGTGTCAGTTCAGAAAAGCTCAGAAAATATGGTTAATTAGTTCCTCTTTGGCTGTGCCATTGTAGGGCACATTTCTGAAAAGGTCTTTGATTCTCCTCTCATATTTGTGCTCAGTTTCTTCTGAGCTCAAAGGAGCAGGGACCCTCTCATGACAGCAAATACAAGGTTTTGAAACTATGCAAAGGATTAGATCGACTATATGCAAATAGTGCTTCAAGAGTGCACTAAAGGCAGGTGCCATTTTAAGTCCTCCTGGGTGCTGATTGTTTGGGAAAATTACCAGCAAGTTGATAGAAGGCT
>OMLP01046138.1:11496-30234 GCA_900302685.1 Spondyliosoma cantharus
TTTCTCCTGCCACTTTCCACTGACGACGAGCCCCAGTGTGACGCTTTGGATGGGCTTCATAAAATCTGGCATTAATATGAGCTTGATGATATCCGATAAAACCAACATTGGCCCGAACGAATGTATCAGCATATAGAAAATTAATAGGAGAGCACCAGATGGTTCCATAATTTGATTAAGGGCCTGTCAAAGCTCCCCTCTGTTTATGATTTAATAGGGATTTTTTTTTCAGTTGTATTGGCACCAACATTTTCTTGTGTATTTTGTTCTAAAAGCATAGTACTTGAAAGCAGAAAAACTGTTCATCTCCTCAAGGTCCCCTTCAAATGTGTCAGTAAACGCACACACAAGTACAAACTCATGTCACTGAGTTCAGTGTAAGTGATATTTGCTGTGTTGGTGTTGTTCCCACAGTTAACGTTGTTCCAGGACCATCATTTCAACCTTCGAGACAGATGAAAGTGTGTTGTGGTTGAGGGGGTTGTGTAGAAGTCTCTCGCTCCCGTTTGGAACATGCTGTTATACTGTTCACTTCACAATTATTTTTACACCAAGTGCACATAGCCCATAATCTCCTGCTTCTTTACACTTTTCTGTCGCTCTTTGGTTAGGTTTAGGCAACAAGCATACTTGGAGGGGGTAACTTCTCCCATCTCAGAGAACTGGTTACTAGGGGCCACTTGCAACCTTTTAGTCTGCATACAGCAAGAAACAGCCATGATTGGATCCAAAGAGCAGATATTAATTATTTTAAACCCGCATTCGTGAAGCAGCATACACAATGTGGCATTTCCTCTTTTTATAGATCTTATGAGAACATGATTGGTATAATTCAATGATGACCTTTGAACAACATTAAAAATTATGTTCTAGGAACAACACCTACAAAGCGATGGCAACCTTGCCATTGAGGTCACCAATGACAAACACAGACTTTAAAGGGTCCCTGCAATTTTACACATTACAGCGTGATTACAGGTCTTGGAGAGTACTGCTGCATATGTGAAAAAAGTCGTTCAAAGCCCTTTGTTGTTCAAGGTGGGGCTGCATACAATCTGATAAATTGCCTCCAATGATGTATCACCAACTGGCCCTAACTAAGTTGCATTGTGGGTTCTGGTTCTGCTGTATAGATCTTGATCAATTGTTTTTAAACCGTCCATAATGATGTCCACAGTGTTCTATGAGAGAATTGTTGTGCCTTAATTACCCACTCTGCAACCTAGCCAGTATTTGAGTGTTATCACTGGGGCAATTTATCAGATTCCATGCAGCGTCCTCTGGAGGCCACTAAAGGCTTTACGCTACTTTTTCAACACACTTTAATCGAGTATAAAATTGATGGAGTTACTCTTTACTCACAAGTTTTCATGCTACGATTATAAAATCTGCTGTATCACTAATGGAAAATGTGTCACTGTGGTACATTTCTGTTGCACCCAGATGCTGAAATCATTGACACACATTGCTATCAAAGCATAAACGCAAAGTATTTGAAAGAAAACAGCATTCAGACGTGTTTAGGTAATCTACCACCGTGCTTTAAATGCTGAAAAGAACCAAACCTATTTAGAAAACATGACCAAGGTCTGGCCAGACATAAGATCCATACTGCAGAGCAGCAGGGCTCCTCTTTACTGTACTGCATTGTGTTTTTTTCTATAACTAAATGCATGCCGCTTGAAATCCCTGTTGGCTCTCCAAACCTGAAGAACAGCATCAGAGAGCTTTCGCAGAGCCCCTCTCAGGCCTTGTGGGAGAGCTTCGCCACTTTAAAGTCCTCGATCACAGGGAGGATTTCAGCACCATCAATGCAGTCTGAATCAGCATCTGGGGCTGCTTCTGTGTGGAGATGACACCACTCAGAGCACTGCAGGGCACAACATGAGCAACACGCAGTATTGATCTTTTCGCCACACACTGCGAGACAAAGTAGTTCAACCAGACTTGGAGCTGTAAAGTGCCTCCAAAGTGCACCCCTCCCCCCCCAACCCCCCATCGCCTGGAGTCTTATCCGATGTCCTTGTGTAAAAATTCAGAGTTTTTGAGAAAAACAAACTTTGCTCATTTACGGAGAGTTTTTGGAATCGGGCGCTCGAGAACTTCGCGGGGTTAATGAAAAGTCGATCAGTGTTACCCACTAATTAGTGATTTTTGACTAAGATAACGAGACGCTATTCAGCCCGCTGCTCAGTCGTGAGAGTTTTCGGTCACATTGGATTTCCTTCATCATTTTTTAAGCAATTATGGCTCTACATCTAAAACTCATGATGTACAGTGTATTAAGACATGGAGAGTGTGTGTGTGTGTGTGTGTAAAGGTGTGTATGTGTCTTGGGAGTGTTACAGGCCCCACTAGTATGCACGTCATGCAGTGGCTCACTTGAACTCGCTGTATGGGACACGTATCTCTGCTTCCATGAAGCTACTGACTCATGCTGGGGTTGGACTAACCAGCGGGACTGGGTGCGAGCTCTGCAATTGGTTGGCACCAATGAGGCCGGTCTGGGCTCATTAAATCCCCAGATGGCGAGGGCAGAAGAGCAGCGGAGTGAATAGCATTATTACCCAGCAGGATGAGCCATGGACCAAATGTCGCCCTGGTCTGGCTCGGGACCACCAAGCCCTGTCGAACCACCTCTAGCTGTGAGCTCATCTGCTAAATGGTTTCTCTCACTGGATGAGCTCTTCACGGCCATGAGGAGACAAAAGAAACGGCAGTTTTGCTTTGAAGTCCGGAGTGTGCAATGTGTTTGTCTTCACAAAGTACATAAGGACAGCTCAACAGTATTTATATGTGGAGAACACAATAAAAAAACAAGCTTTGTGGTAAAACCGCTACTACTAGCATGAAAACAGATTTACATCTGCTCCTGCAACCTCAATAGCGGGTTGAAGTCACTTAAGGGTGATGTATTGTGTGCCTTGAGTGGTTGGGGCGTAGCTATGGAGCTACTCGTCTAACCTCACAAATTAGCAACACATGAGGACTACAACGTCAGGAGTAACCAGGAGGAGACCACAAGAACTATGGTTCGGTTTTGTCCTGCTAGATAATTCTCCAGTGCAAATCTTCTGCTTGCTGGCATCGCCACTCTATCACAGGGAAAATTAAAGAGTGTAGACAAATGAAAATTCTTGGATGTAATTCTAAAAGCAGAAACATGGTCCACGCAAGTATGCAAGTGCAACTGACAAAGCCTGGCTCAGCTGGCACAAATTCGAGCACTAACTGCAAGAAGCTGCTAAAAGTAGCCAGATGACGTCATACACACATTCACATTTCAACGACGTCATCGCTCACTCATTTACATAAAGCGTAGTGGTTGTGTCGTCACAAAATCAATGCTCAAAACGCACAACAGGGACAAAAAGAACATTTGAAATAAAAGTCTACAAAGGAGACGTGATTTGGAGTGATATAAAAGCGCACTCCGAATCAGGTCTCCTTTGTAGAATCAAACTATTAATTTATTTACAAGCTCTATTTTCTGAGCAAGAGCAAATCTAGCCACAAAGTCTGAAGTTGGAAACACTGGATTTAATTGGTTGTTTGAAAAAATCACCAGAAAGACAGAACTCACACTTGGAATTTTTTCAACCTGTTTTCAAATTAGCAGGAGAGCCGTGTGTTGAGGTGACTTGCTGTTAATGACATAGCCTATTGAAATGATCGAAACAAACGCGGTTACCAAATGACATCGGCGACAAGCGGGTGTACTTAGAAGCTTTCACAAATTTGTCTTGTTTTGTCTTGGATGTTATTGCAGGTTTGACGTCGCTGACAGCAGCTTCCTATTTCATTCTGCTCCGATTGCCACAATATTGCTGTAAAGAGGTGGATTTGAAACAAAGTACAATATGAAACCGGTCGGGTTTTCTGTCACAACCCTGCTGGGAAGTATAATTGAAGTGTGGTACAGCCTGTTCTAGTACTATTTATATCTGTCAAGGGCTGACATGATGCTTATACCTGCAGTATATAGAAATCAGAGATCTACAGCAGAGAATCGGACAGGTAAAATAACAAGATAAAAATTCCAATCATTAAAAGGATTTAAAATAACGTCATCGGGAAACTGAAGTGCGTGAAATGATTGAATGACAAGTAAAATGCCTCAATAAAAAGATGAAAAGCCTTTCAACCATCTGTGGAGGACACCTTTGTGCCTCAGCAAAACACCTACACAAGCTATGTATTGTAACCTACAGAAAAGGTTTTGTGCTGGCCTGTGAAGGTCTACCACAGGCACTTCAGACAGTTCAAGTACTTTGAAATATTGCTCTTGGCAACGAAAGCACATGCAGCTGCTTGATTAATTAAGCAATAAATAAATCCTCACAAATTGGCTCCGCACCTCACGCCTAGCCTAAGCCCTTTTTCCTAACTAAATCATAACTCTATACATTTAACCATGAATCATAAAATACCCGTCCTCACGCTGAGGACCGGACCATATTGACCTCATACGGCGCACAGATGTCCTCACCTTGACAGTGTGAGACTCAAAATGGCCATCGCAACGACACACACACACGTGCACACAGAATGTGCGTCGTGTCAACAGTGTGAGAGAATTCGCAAACAGATGTAGCGAACCATCCGACTGCTTAAAAAGGAGAGCTGTTCCAACAGTGCAGATGGCTCTGGCAGGGACAAAATATCATCCAGAAACCCTGCTGTTTCTCACAGCCTAACTCACCTCCCACTTAACACCACCCTCACACGAAACAAATAATGGAGATGTTCTCGATCAATGGAGCATAGACTCTGAACAGGGACAATGTTCTCTCAGATTTCAGATTTGAAAACTAAAAACATCCACAGAACGGTTACCTCTCCTTGACATTTGTCTCCATCGCCTACAGTGTTTAATCAGCACAAAGACTCTCAATACCTAAGAAATGCTTTTGCTTTTTTTTCCGTCCTCTACTGTGAGCAAAAGCTCATTAGCAAGGTCCTGTTTTTAAGTGTATCCAGTGCATCACAATTCTACACCAAAGACAATTTTAGCGCTTTTCAGGGGGAGAAAATAGGCAGACGGCTGAATAGCGTCTACTTTGGGTACAGGAGAGACTCATAAAGCAGAGAGAAAAATGTTTGGCTTCCTTATTATCAGTGGCAAGCAGACAGCTGGGGGAAACTGAGAGGTTTATGAGTAATAGGATGAAAAATAGAGCTGTGGGCCCTGCCTCTGTGATTAGTTTATATTTGCCAGGCTTTGTGCATCCGTTTTCTTTTTTTTTTGCATCTCACTATATCATCATTTCACATGGGCACTATAGCAGTTTTTAATGGACTCAGATACCCAGAAGAAATTTGTTTCTTACAGGCAAATTTAATCAATCACATGAAAATACAGAGACTTTTCCTTTGTGCATCACTGAAGCCTTACTACTCTCCTGCTAGCGCAACTATTGGTGCTGCCGGTTGTGCCAGTGCACTTGGGTTGCCTAGTCTCAAGGGGACACAAACACTCACTGGCCCAATCCCAATGTCCACACCCACAGACTCACAGACTTTGAGGCACTTTCCCAAGAAGTCCAAGAGGGTTTAGGGCTATCCCGCTATCAAACTGTTAAGGGCAGGAGGGCTCCCTCACAGACATTTTGAGCCATTTTATGGCCACTTTCCATTAGGCTGCATTTCTGCAGGTTACCATGGGTTACCAGGAGACGCCCAAAAACATTTCAAGGAATAAAACTTTGTGATTGTTTTTGGAAAGAGAATACAGCATTGATATTGTAGATGAATGAAGGAATCCCTCACAGAAATTAGGGCAATTTCCCATTTTCAGCTTGTAGCTGCTCACTCGGAAGATATTGTTGCTTCCCGAACAGGGATTTTAAAATGGTAACACGAGGCACAATGGCATGCTTGTACCCACAGTCTACATCCAGTGAGTCAGACTATAGTAAACGGAACTGTTTCAATCTTTGGATAAACAAAAATAGTCAAGTTCGCTGGGATTTAACACTGTGGTCGAACACATTTGTTACAGGCAGGAGGCACAAAGCCAGTTGTTCTCAATTATGACAAATAAGGCTCATTTAGAAGATTAGAAAGCACGTGACATATGGATCAGCATGTGAACATCAGCCTATTCAAACACTTATAAGTAGGATTTATCCCTTTGTGAATGAATAATTCATTTATGTAAGCATGCTCCAAATATCTGTGACGCATTAATTATAGAAACACCCATTACTGCTGCAATGCATGCCAAGTAATTCTTGGATACTTCTCACATTATTGTGGTTTGATTGCGATCTCATTCCCAATTACATCCAACTGCTGCCTCATTTTATATACAGTGTGTAATGTGTAGCAGTAACGAAGTGATTCAGCCACTGCAGAAAGTTTTATTTTGGCCTTGAGATTTTTGTCTCGTGAGTGTTTTCAGATGATTTCTCATATTCCGCTTGTATCTCGAAGTTCATTTCATGCTTCTAGTATTTGATCCTTCATGGTTTGTTTCCTTGGGAACTCACTGTGCTGACATTAGTGTTGCTTAACCTTGTGTCTTTCATCCACTTCTTATATAACACTGAATACAGTGAATACAAAAACACATTTCTTCTTCTACAGTAGATATGTACAGTCTAGTTCATTATACAGAAATCTTTAGTCACTGACCTTTTTAAGGCAAGCAGGGAATAATTATATCAAAAATAATTTATATAGCACCTTTCAAAAGATATGAAATGAATCAACTGCTTTACAAGTGGAATAAGGATTTAGAAACTAGTGCACACCAAAAGGGTCTGGCAAAGAAACATGATGAAAGATAATACAAGCAATAAAAATGGAAATTTGATGTAATTCTTTCTTAATTTTATAAAATGTTTAACAAAATGAAGTGATTACTAAATTATGTGAAAAGAAAATCGATAAAACAAAAAACTAAAATAAGAAAACATTTTAAAATCTTAAAATAATAAAAACACAACATAAAAGACTACTTTGCCATCTTTCATGCTGTTATCTTGTGTAGAAATGTTCTACTGATGTTCCGTCCGACAGCATTAATTCATCGGGAGCTCCTCAACTGATGGATCAAATCGTCTACACATAGGGAGCAGCTCAAATTTTGGCAGCATGTTATTGCTTTAAGAAATTCAATGATTTGTTTATAAAGGGGGGGCTGTATGTAAAGATACTCATTTTTAATTTTAGAGTGTCATTAACTTCATCTCAGCTCATGGGGTGGCTGTGTCTTTTGGGGTTTTTGTTTGTGGCTATGCTAGGAAAGCATATTGTTTTTAAAAAATGTTATATTTATTGATATCAGGCTTACTCTTGATTAACAATCAGATCAGTAATACAACCCAGTCCTTGCACATGAAGAAAAAGAACTCAAATAATAGTAGTGGGAACAACATTGGACAGGTAGTGCAGAGAAAGTTTTCCTTTTATCTTCGTGAGTTCATGCCAAGAGCCTGTAGATGGTCTGTGTTTTGCCCGTGGAGACTCCATGCAGCAGTGTTGTTGCATGAGCTTGTATAGGAGACTCTGGGCGGCCTTTGAAGCTGTTGAAAATGGGGAAACCTGCCAGGAAGCTCTGCGGGGCAACACTGGCAACACTCTTTTCCATTCCTGATGGAAAAAAAATGGTGTTTGTTTTAAAAAAAACAAAAAACTTTCTATCCCCAGAGGTGGATTTCTCTCACGTGTGCTTTTGTGCATACACATAGCGTGTGTACTGATGTATGAACCTGTCATGGAAGAGTGAGGAAGATCGTTCGTGTGAAAGCAGCAAAAACAATATGTTGCTGCATCCCCTGAAACTCCTGCATGAAAAATGAACTCACCTCTGACATGTGCTTCCACATGGAACTTCAGCTGCACATGGAGGCCGAAGGAAAGAAGGGCTCAGATGAGTTATTGCCATTATAAATCCAATTATTACACAGGCAATTTCATGATTCAAAAGCAAGTTTCATGAAATGACTGTAAATGAGTGAGACAGAAACACAAATTATGATAAATGTTGTAATGCTTGAAGAATTTTAGCATTATAGTAAACTATAGATCTATAGCATAAGTGGAACCAAATGCAGTTTGTCTCACTCCCATTAATATCTTAACATTGATTTTAGCCGTATTTCCCAGCCCTACTTATTGTATCCTCTCCTCTCCGACTTGAATCTCCTCTTCGCTCCTCTGAGCACCACTAAGAGAACTGAAATGACCTCAGTGATGGAAGACCTCAATCGATTTCCAGGTCACATGAGACCGGAGTTTGTGGGAGATATGAAATAAGAGAAATGAGATGCAGCTATGATGTATCCTGCTCTTTGGATCGTGGAAAGTCCTTCTGGGAAGCTCGGTTAATCACAAACTCACAGTGATGCAGCACAGAAGACTGAGGGAAAATGGGTTCACCAAGAAAGTAAATTACAACACTTCATTGTGAATGAACTCTTAGAGTTCCATATTTCAGTTGAATGTCTTTTCCTTTTTTGTTTTAAGCCATGATGTGAATAGTGCTTATTGTAAGAAGGGTTTTTTGACTGAAAAAACATGAAGGAAACCGATTACCTCAAAATGACCAAGCAAGGTACACAAAGTTGTTCAACCTTTTTAGCTTGTACATCTTATATGTAGCACTCTACTTTTGAGTGTACTTGGTACTCCTGATGTAATTAGTTTCCTGACTTTTCAAAAGTAAAGTAAACTTTTAAAATTTCCGGTGTAAAAAATTTTCATACTCATGACGTCAAACTGTGCTCCTGGATAATGCTAGCCAAACACGCTGTCGTCGAACGTTTACACAGATTATATCAAAGCATTTAATTTGAATATTTAGTCAAAATGCTCTTTAAATAAGAAGTGTGTTCCTTACCTGCTGTTAAGCAAAGATTATCTGCTAATTTGAGGGGTTTATAGATCCGATCTTAAGCCTACCGAACTGCTCACAAACTCATCGGGGCCACTCTGATGATATCAAACATGTTTGATCTTTACAAATAAAAAATCGGAATGATGGGGCGCTGTTTAGCTCAGTTAGTAGAGTGGGCGTCCCATGTGCAGAGGCTTTGTCCTCGCTGCAGTGGCTCCTGGTTTGAGTCCCGGCCTGAGGCCCTTTGCTGCGTGGCACTACCCCTCTCTCTCAACCTTTTTCCTGTCATGTCTCCAAGCTGTTCTGTCAATGAAGCCAAAAGGCCAAAAAAAAATACTTAATTATTATTATATATTTTTTTTAAATCGGAATGATTACATCTGTTTTTTCAGAGCTGGACCCATTAAGAGAGGCATCACGGAAGCAGCTGATATTCCTGCCAAGCAATGTTAAACATTATAGCCCTTGAGGCTAACGTTACTACTACTACCAGTCAAACCCATGTTGACTGTGTCCACACATCTAGACGTTTTTAATCTTGTGCCTTTGTTTTCTTTCTCACGGCAACGTGTTACTACAGCCAACCACACTAATCTTTATTTTGTTTACGTCTGCTTTCCCATCGACTTGAAGAAATCTGTACATGCTTCCCTAATGCCTTTGAATTTTAGATCTCCTTTGACCCTATCAGCATGCTACCTTATGGATATTTTACACTATTTTTTACCATTTGATTGACTAAATGATTGTTGGAATTATCTAAGGAAATAACTGAGAGATAAATCATTGATGAAAATATTCATTAGTTTTAGCCCTATACTTTAGAGACCAATAAAAAGATGGTATAAAGTCGTTCCTTATCTTCTGCATACCTCATAAGATTATTAAGTTCTATTGACTGAGGTCTGGGCAACCTGTGAGGTACAGGCTGACATAATTTATCGTATTTAATGACAGTGTGAAGAATGGAGCCAATACCTGAGATAAGCGCTGAAAAAGATGATTAAGTCCTGTGCAGTGTTGCAAATTGAAGTCGGGGCATTACTCACTGAGACTCCGCCAATCAATCACGCATTCTTTATTCACCTCTTAATTGGAAGGAATGCAGTTTTTAATCCGACAAGCTGTCTGCTGTCGAGATGTCACCGCTGAATGTGTACGCTCTAAATTCTAAATGACACCGTGAATGCCTTGTGACACTGGCTGTGTGATGGAAAATGGCAGCTCGTCTACTGCTTCCCAATAAACAGTGACTACGTTGAATGGCAGACAAGTTGTACAGATTAGCAAAGACAGATGAGGGAACTTTGTCAGAACTGATGCACTGAAATGCTCACTTGTTTATTGTAATTGATGGAGGTGACAGAATTACAACTGCTGCAAGGCTTTAAAAATGCCAAAATCAATCATGAGCCGAAGAAACAGCTGTAAGGTGTTGCTAGCATTAAAATAATGTGTCATTCAATTGAAAAAAAATCTCAACAATGCCTGAGTCATAGTTCTTCTGTGTCCGTAAGAAAAACGCACTCAGCATTTTCTATTTAACTGTACTAACCAAACAATTCCCTACTCTAAAGGGTTTTATCTTGAAACTTTCTTGACATTTAGGTTTGCTTCCACCCTTTTTCGCTGTTCGATTACAGGGGACAAACAGGGTGTAGCTCTTGTGCACAGATATCACTAACAGACTGAGCTTGTGCCATCCTTGTTCTTATCGTGTGTCTCAAAGCTGTGAGGCTGTTTCCACAAACCGAACAACCATGAACCATCAGAGGAGCAGATACGTTCATCTGCAGACCATCGTCTCTGGCAGGCATTAACAATCCATCTGTTATGACAGCTAATTACACAAGGAGACTGCTGCCTGTTGCATTTAAATGACTGTATGACCATTTTTCCGAGGCCTGTCAGTCAAAAACAATGTTCTTGCTTCATGCGCACGAGTTTGACCACTGGACTGTCTCTGCAAGATGTGGTTATTTGCAACAGTCAATGCACTAACCGCACAGATGGCAGCTGTAGCTGGCTGTCAGCAAGGACCTACACTACCACTAGGTCCTCTCTCAGAATAGGCATTCATTTTTTAAGTCTTCACCTCAGTTTTTGCTTTCTTGTATAGAAGCACCTCTACTATGAACGCCTACCCTTAAAGGAAAGACCATACTCTTCAGGTGCAACCAAGACTGTGGTCAGTAAGCTGCAACAATTTGTTGATTAATTGACAGAAAAGTCAAACAATTACTGTATGATAATCAAGAAATCATTACTGTAGTGATTTATAAAGTGAAATGCCAAACATTTGCTGATTCCAGCTTCTCAAATGTGAGGCAGTGTTATTATTTCCTGCCTAAATCATCTTAATTCGAAAATTTGGGGTTGAAGACATAATAGAGGGGTGCAGGATTTTGTGATCAGCATAAAACCCACTAGATTTATTTTTGATGAATACATCTGATATATCAGGACTAATGTCTATTCAGTATTTGTTGCCTCATTGACAGAAAACTGAAGAATTCACAAGGACAGCACATTTATAAAAAACAAAACAAAAGGCAAAATGGTGAATAATGTTGGAGAACTGGGCATTCAAGTATGAAGGAGCAAAATGTAGGAGGAGAAGAAAGGGAAGTAGAAGAAATCATGAAATCAAAAAGGCAAATGCACAATGCAGCTGCTCCTGGTGGACTTCTTTCATCTCATCCCTTGATGCTGAAGTTGTGGTGTTGGCTCTCTTTTCTCTTTCAGTTTTATTTTTTTTTCCGCAGAAGTCGGATATCCAAAAGAAATCAGAGCTTTGTAACAAGAGAACAGATTACCCACATGTTGCTAATTATTCTTTGCTTTGATCTGCATCCATTCTTTATAATTGTGAGTTTTCCAGCAAAAATGCCAAATATTTGCATAAGTATAAGTGTCCCCCGCTGTTTCTCCTTCATAAATTCAATATCAGATATGAAACCACAATGAAGCATTTGCAAGTCACTGCGATGGACGCTTTCTACCATTTTCAGACATTTTTCATAAAACAATGAATCAATTAATCAAGAATTTGATTGGATAAACAAATGAATAACCAAATTAGCTATTACAGTGATTTAGTGAAACATCAATCAACAAAACAAACAATTCAACAACAAACAACAGAAACCAAATAACAACCAACCAACAACTACATTGAGCCTAAAAAAACATCATATACAATAACAAATAACGTCCAACCAACAACAAATGACAACCACCAAACAACCAACTAACAATGAGCTGGAAATCAACCAACCAACAACATCCAACTTACAAACATCATTAACCACCAAAAATCCAACAATTAGCAACCATCAAACAGCCTAGCATCAATGTCATTGTCCGTAACCTTTTATCCCTTTTATGGGGTCGTGGGGTTTGTTGCTGGAGCCAATCCCAGCTGTCACTGGACGAGGGCAGTTTACTCCCCAACAAGTCGCCAGCTCATCGCAGGGCCCTCACTGATGGCAGAAGCCGCCATGCAAGGTGCCAACTGCATATCAGGAGCAATTTGGGGTTCAGTATCTTGCTCAAGGACACTTCGACATGCAGCTCAGCCCAGCCCAGAGCAGAGCTCAGATTTGAACCAGCGACCTTCCGATCACTAGCCGACCTGCTCTACCCGCTGAGCTACAGCCGCCCCACAATAGCATCAATCCAAAACCAAAATGACCAGACAAAAACAATCAACAACACAGACTGGCCTAACAGCAGCAACCATCAACAAACAACAATACCCAACCAGCAACGAATGGCAACCACCAAGCAACCAACCAACAAAAGCAATACGCCAAAAAACAACCAAACAACCAACAACAGCAAGAAGTCAAAACCAAGCTGACTGACTAGCAGCAACAACCCAACACCAAAAGAAGAACTAAGAAGAAAACTCTTTTGTTTACCAGCAATATTCTTCACACATCAAATCTTTTTCTTCCTGTGATAAGTGCTGGGACTTATTCTCATAAAATCTAGCGAGTCATTTACCAATTATCTATAAAGAATATTCAGATTTAAAAGAGTCACATGGGAGAAAACAAGTGAAATGAGGACAGTGCCGAAAGACAGGAAACAGGAAAAACAAGTAGAAGGAGATTAATTAAGGAATGCACAGAGGGAGGAAACCCAGTCCACCTGCATCGGACACTAATGTTTTCAAACGACATTATTAATCATCGTTTCATCCTTTCACAGACCAGTAGGGATTGAATTATTGATCCTTGTGGTGAAGGTAAACACCCTTTGGGATGATTACAGTGTGGGAGTGTAGACTCAATCCTTCATCCCTGATCCTTTTTTCATCCTGAGTTAGGTCTCTATCATTATTGTGATGAAGGAGTCGTGTTGCCTTCACTCTTTCTTCTGAGCCAATACACTCACATGGCAGCAATCTCCACACTATCACAGGTGATTGATGGCACGTCAAGGTTAAAACTGCCACCAGTCTGCAACAGCCAAGAAGAAAACAATATCAACACGAACATTAACTTTTGACTTGATTGCCCATTCAGAGCTTTCTGTCTTCCAGTTAACCGAACTGCCACACTGTTCACTCACATGTTCAGACTATAACAAGTCTGAAACCCCATTGTTTGTGTGTCTGTTTGTGTGCTCATCAAACACTGTTACCATCATTTTCTGAGACTACACTGACAGCGGACACAATATATATCGTTGTGTGCCTGCAGGGGCTTGTTGCCTTAAGTGCTGTTTCTACATCTTCATGCAAGACAGGATGCAAGTTCATTTCCATCTAACTGTTTTAATGCATATTTCATATAAATGAATACAAAAAAAAAAAGTTTCACCAGCGTTTTTCAAATTTGCCATTTTCTCCACACAGGATTTTTAACAACAAAATCTAACAAAGTGCAATTGAAACAGACTTTGTAAATAAGTCATTATGTAAATGTTGCTTGTGATTTAAACTTTACCTTCTATTTCGCTGAAGAGACCAAAAATGGCAGCAGACAACAACGTCAGAACTGTCTCTATCATTTCAGGTTTGACTGATGCTCTTTAGGCCATTTTGTTGCCTCCTTTTGACCTACAATGGTTTAATGGCACTCATCTGGTGAATTAGCACCACCAAATGCTTGTCCTCATGTCCCCAGCTGGACCTGCATAATATGTTGTCTCAGCATCAATATTGCAATGTGGCCTGTGCAGCGGTCAGTAAATTACCTTAGCGCTTCTATTCAGCTGAAAATTCCTGATTTTTTTTTTTCATATCACAATATAAATTGAAGGAAACCAAAATATTGCAACACCAGTTATTCCAATATCACCCAGTCCTATCAACTCCTAATATTTCCAAACAGAAGTGGAATGGCTGAATGAAATTTGTGCCCAATGATGGCAGAAACCAGTATGAACACTAATCATGCCATTAAGTACAGTTAAACTGGTTTGTCTGACAGTTGAGCTTCATTTGGTTGATCAATTGACCATCAGAGATGGGTCATGATTTTTGAATATTCAAAGTCGATAAATGAGAGATGAAATCACTCATAGGCTGAAAATATATTTTCTGTCGTGTTTTTCCCTTGTTTTTACCGACGCCTTGAAATAAAGTGTTATTGCCAGGTGCGTTATTACAAGCCTCAGTAGGATCGCATTATTTCCAGGCTTCCGGTAAAATTTGTATAGCCCACAATCTCGTCAACACAAGGTCAGTGTCAGGTTGGTGTCAGTCATGCTGCCATGCTACAGTACATACAAATAACAGATCTTTGAAAAAATTGAATGATCCTTGAAAAGTTCTCAGTGACTATAGAGTAGCTTTTTTTTTTGGCTTGAAATGCCCAGCCATATTAATTATTTTAACAACATGATTTATATAATATTTTTTGTCAATCAATGTGTCATACGTTATAATTTAGACATCTCTGATTCAGTTTAAGTAAACCTTGGGAAGAATCTCTGAATATCTGTATTTTAGGGTTTTCAGATTTAAAATGGTTGATTTGAGGAGAATCTGCTGATGTTCCCATGTTTAAAAAATGCTTCTGGAAGTAAGTAATTAAGCTGAGACGAAATTACTTCCCTCAGCTTTCACATCTCCACACTGTACTTCTGACCCCTGTGATTTGTCAGAATCTGAAAAATAATTATCGAACACTTCACTGCAGCTGAAGCCAGCCGTGCCAGAGAGCCTCTTTCTATGGAACTAACTATTCAGTCCCATATTCTCATACCTGTTGGCACACCAAAAGTCACTTCAGTAGCTAAATTGCTAAGTGCTTATCATCAGGGAACAGTATTAGAATTTGATTTGTTTATCCACATATAATTAAGTGTCTCTCGGCCCAAGGCGGCTTCTCATCAGAAGTGAAACTCCCCACGTCATGCGTCTTAAGCTCAATTAGGCAGCTAACAGCATCATGTCATAGAACCCAAGAGACCCCACCAGCAACCAAATTGTACACACCATACTGTAATGAAATGTTTAAAGTTTTAAGACCACAAACTAGAGTACTATAGTACAGTATTCGAGGGTGTAATATATGAAAACACAAGCTGGAGAGAAATCCATTGTCAAGCCACCAAGGCTCAAATCTGTTACTACAGACACATCATGTAAATAGATGCATGACTTGAAGAAATATAGAGTGTAGAGTTTAGTAGAGTAGAGTATAGAGTATAGAGTTTTGTTGAAATATTTAACTGTTAATACCAAGGAAGCTGCAATAACTGTACAAGTTGTTGAATTTTTAATTCTTAGGGTAAAATCAAAGACTATTATAAACAGAGCTACAAATTTAAATGCGATTAGAATACAAATGTAATCACAGTTTTTGATTATGTTTTCAGTCACTCAGAACACTCATGACCGTTCCTGACATCAGCTGTTTTTCCTCAGTCAGAGGGAGTGCAAATAGGCCATTACCTCAACTCGAAAGTTTACTGAGTTCTGCAATAGTGAGAACCGCCATTTGTCGGGACACCGATATTAAATCAAACACTCTATAAAGATTAGAGAGACACAGTAGGCACTGAAGCAGAAAACAGTGGGGTTCATTATGGTCAGCAGTCAAATGGAGCATTTAATTGCCTAATTGACTCTGCTAAATATCATCTCTGAGACTGTCCATATCAAGCCACCCTGGAAATGTTATTTTTGGTACCTCTGTGCTAATGCTAAGTAGTGGTGTTAGTGCATCATAATGTTTCACTTATGTAATGTGCAATGTTATTTTGCTGTAAGTGCTTGCAGTGGACATCTGGAGAGTTTTGGCATATTTATCTAAACACTCAGTCTTGCTTTCAAAAAGTGTGAGGATGGCAGTGCTTCCTGGACACATATTGAGTTTGTAAAAGGTGCCTTTCAGACAGGGATACACGAGGACATAAAAATCTAAAGAAAAGTCCATGGCACCCTTTTAAGAAAATTGAAATGCCTGTATTGTCATTTCATGGCCATGTGAGACCTTCAAGTACACTTCAATTTGTTTTAGCATCAAGGGAGTCAGGGAGTCAAACATTCTGTCATGTCTTGTTGGTCCAGGTCTGTGTAATCAGAGGTGGTTGAAAACTATGATGTTAATCATGCTAAACATGCTAGTTCTTATCTCTGTCATACCTGTAGAGAGGGACTGAGGGATCACCAAAGTCAATACAGTTCATCTTGAGAGGTGAAAATCATCCAGAAGTTTTCTAGATATTCACGTAAAACCACCCTTTATGTACATCTGTACACACTTTTATCCTACTCCACACACATTCAGTGAATATTATGATGTTAATATTAAGATGTTTTACAGGACAAGTAAAACAAATTGACTTAGTCACACCCAAGAAGAAAATGCAGTGGACCACAGCAGGCTTCATTCTCTGAGGACCATGAATGTCTGTTCAAAATGCATCAAATATTGAATGAGGCATTACTGTCTGGACCAAAGTGGAGTAGCAGGAAACTCTTATTCTCACTGTCTACCTAAATGTTTGATAAAACCTGAGCTGTGCGTAAACTTTACCTCATGAGGGTACAGGAGTGTTATAAGCTGGAGCTCGCACTTGATTTGCTTCTGTGATGTAGTATTCAAATATGAACCCTGTGTGAGTGCCATAACTCAGAGTCGCTGTGCTCATTTGATTACTCCTGTGTGACAGATGGGACCTCTGTAATAAACAAGAGCTATTATTTATGGAAATGACTTCATGGGCAATTAGCAAGATGTGAGTGTGGGCTGATAGACTTCAAGATAATTTTATTTCCTGATTCAGAGTAAACAATAATGTTGTTGCCTTCCTTCAGGAGAGATATGAACTTGGAGTGTCATTGCAGGCTCTCTGCAGACAACATGGATAATGAGACTTGTGTGTATTGTTTGTGCTGATGCATTGATGCAGTTCTCTGTAGATATTATGTTCAACTGCACATCCGTTTATGACCTTCAGGTATGGACTATTCATCAGGTGCTTCATAGAAAATCAACAGTATGGAGGCTAATGGGTGGAAAATGCAACAGATAAAGGAACATTGGAACATCAAGGACCATAAAAGAGTAAAGTACAAATGATGTCTTGCTTATGTGCAGATAATTTGCTTTTCACGTTTGAATATAAAGCTTCTGTGTTTTCTGGATATCCAGTTGAAATAAACATTTCATGGTCAAAAGCAGATTCAGAGAAAACATTGCAGTTTGCAGCTAGGATCAAAATGAGTGTTAAGAAAAGATGAAAAAAAAAGTGTGAGTGAATTTGCTTTGCTGAGATCCATAACTGAGGAGTCTGGATAGTGAAAGCAGTGATCAGGCTCATGGGGAGTAAGGAAATCACAAAAATAGGCAGGAGCCATAACATTCAAGGGCTAGAAAATGAGCAGTGAAATCTTAAAATCAATTCCAAACCTCAGTAGTGACAGGTGGACGGCAGTTGGGATTGGTGTAATTTGGTAACTTCTCTAAGTTTGTGTTAAAAAGCCTGGCAGCAGTGTTTTGGATCAACTGCAGTCTTTGGATATCATGCCTGCTAATCCCAGAATAAATTGTATTTCAGTAGTCGAGTCTGGAAGAGATAAAAGCACGGATGACCTTTTTATAAGTCTGCAGAAGAAAGGAGTGCCCTGATCTTGGATATCTGTCTCAGTTGAGCACAGCAGTATTGCACCACTTTCATCATACAAGCATTTAAGGACAATTCCAAATCAAGTATAACAAATCGTTGCTAAGTTTAACTTAATCGTCTTGCAGCCAGGTAAAACATAGGCCACACAGAGACTTAAAGCTCCAGTATACTCGCCGCTCTCGACCTGTCGCGCGACAACGTGACGTCAAAATGACATACATAAAACACATCAAAAACCTAGAACAGCCTTTCTCAAACTTGGCTTGGCTTGACCCGACTCAATTTGAAATTTGGAAAATCTTCTTGGGCCCACCCAAGCATTTAATCCCAACTTTGTTCCCGTCTGTTGTTTCAGAGTCTGTTCACCAATCAAATAATGTGGCCCTTTTGTTAGTTGTGTTTCCTGCCATGCCACCTGTACTACTGACCTGAATCTCTACCTTTGGGTGCAGGTTAGCTGCTCATTAGATGGCACACAAATCAGTGGGAAAGAGACTTCGACAACATCAAGTAGGTGAAGATAGGTCAGATAAATGAAATAAACCAGTAATTTAACTACTTTGTTCTATCAGTTCAGATTGCTTATTTAAATGTAAATATTTACTTTTAGATTATTTCTGGCAATTTGAAACCTTATTACAAAATTTAACATTAAGATGTATTATTGTAAATGAGCTCTCGAGACCCACCTGCAGTACCTTCATTGCCCACTGGGGGGCTGCTGCCCACACTTAGTTTGGGAGTCACTGACCTAGACTATGTTTTAGTAGCAATTTTTAAGATATGGCCAGAATTTCAGTTTAAAA